>JASDQU011401919.1:68694-84696 GCA_032191745.1 Picea mariana
TATGGGGTGTGGCATGAAATGAAGCCCCTGAATCTACTACCAAAGACTCAGAAATATTATCTACAGAAAGAATCAAAGCATCTCGTAACACATCACCAGTTGTATTTGATTTTTTTTTTTTTTTTCTCTTGTTGTCCATCTCTTTGTTTCTTTGGAGCTCTGCAGTCTTTCTTCAGATGCCCTTTTTTACCACAATTACAACACTCTATCTTTTTCAGTTTGGATTTGGATATGCCCTTCCTAGAATTACCATAGTTCCCTGATCCCTTTCCTCTATCCTTTTGTCTTCCCCTATTCTCCACAGTCAACGCATTACCTAATGTCTCACTTGTGCTTTTCCGTCGCATTTCGTCACTAAGGATAAAACCAACAACATCATCAAATTTTAGAGTGTTTGAACCAGATACAAAGTTGCTTACAACCATGACCAAACCATTCTATCTTTCTAGCAATGAACACAAGATTAGAAGAGCCCTAGCCTCATCATCAAATTCCACTTTTACAGAATTTAGCTGATTACTAACCATATTAAATTCATTTAAACGATCTACAACAAACTCACCTTCTGATATCTTCATATTAAATAATCGCTTCATTAGAAATACCTTATTGGAGGCCGAGGGTTTTTCATATAGTTTAGCCAGTGTGTCCATCAGTTCCTTCGTTGTATTTTCTTTTGAAATATTGAAAGCCACCGACACTAAAAGGTTCAGTCGTATCGTTCCTAGTGCCTTTCTGTCAAGAACCTCCCATTCTTAATCCTTCATGGCTATCGAATTCTTTTCTATTCGACTGAATGGTAGGAATAGATCCTTCTAATATAAATAATATTCCATCTGCATCTTCCATAACTGGTAGTTTTCGTCATTAAATTTCTAGACCCTAAACTTTCCATCTTTCGCCATTGCTCCCACTCGAACCATGAACCCTCTTTTATTATGAGTTAGATTTCTCTCTGATACCTGTTGTTAGAAAAACACGATCGTGGAGCAATAAAATAAATAAAATGCATAAATAAAACACAGAAGATACACAATACAATAGATAAATAAATACATGTGGTTCACCCAGTGTGGGCTACATACATTAGAGAAATTGTGAGGTCCTTCATTTATTATTATCCAACAAAATGAAGGGATACAACCTAAATCACACCCATTGTAACTTCCTCTTCTTTTTCTCATAGTCTCCTTTCTTATAATACAATATTCATGGATAATACATAGCCGCAATACAATTCCCTTATAAGAGAGGGTTTCCTTGTAGGGAAAAAAACCCTAAAATAACTTCTACTGTTAGATCTGCGACCTTATCATGAATAGTCTATATTGACTACAAAATTACAATATTTTACAAGGAATTTTTCCCCAAAAATTCACTTCAGGGGTGCGTCCCACGAATCCCCCGTCGGGGGGGGGGATACAAAAATTGTCGTCGCCCCCCCTGGACCCCTCTAGCGACAATTATGGGGGGAAAGCCCCCCAACACCCCCTTTTTAGGGAATGGGGTCCAAGCACTACTGAAACAAACCTATGAATCAAGTTTCACAACCAACAACTACTTGGTGAATGATGATTGGGCAATCAAAATCTTAATTAATTCATGAAATTTCCTAAGGTTGAATCTCTATGGTTTACTTAGTCTCCTTATGTTCCACATGTAGGGCATGCTAAACTTTTCTATATGTACATTGCAAAACCAAACACCAAAAATGCATGTGGGATATACATTATAAAAGAAAATTCAAATTTCAAATGGAGGCGAATTTAAATGAGGGGGCAAGATTAATCCATTTTCTTTGATGAACAACTGTTGAGAAATGATTTTCTGAAGGTCATATCTTGAGATTTGGGAGTCAAATTTAAAAAAATATACCTCGTTGGAAAGGTAATTTGAAGAGGAACACGATGGAACATGTTTCAAGAGATGAAATTTGTCATGATTCTCTCATAAATTAAAATAATAGTCAACTATATTTTCATAGTTTGCTAATAATTCGTCTTGGTACCTTGACTTCACGAGCTTATATCTTGAGATCCAAAACTCCAAATTTTTCTCAGGAGGACTTGTCAGAAATACGAGATGATGAATATTGCATATAAAATGGTTTCCATGGCTGAAAGGTCAAATATCATTTCCATAAAAGTAAAATACCATTCTCTCTTTAAAAAGGCATTCAATTAAAATTTCTAAAATAAAAGTTAATTTTTTTTTTATTAAATACGAATGGGCCCCAATTCAAGGCACGGATGTAAATGATACAAATTCATTAATGAGGATTCATTCAGGAATTAATTAAAGTGATTATTTCAATAAGAAAATCATATGGAAAATTCAAGAAGTGAAAACCCTAACTACCTCAAGAAGTTAGAAGACCATATTTTAAAAAAGCAAGAGAGGACTCCATCAAAAGGTTAGAAGTGAGCAATCACAAGATCATAATAAAAGGGTCCAACCATAAAGATGCATCCAAGCTTCTGATAAAAAAATAAATATATCCATCTTCTCCAATCTTCTTCTTCTTCTACACTATTTTCTTAAGGCCTTATGCTTGTATTTATGAACCAAGCATAAGGTTGAGTCTTGAGTGTCCTTCTTGTAATCTTCAAAGACTTATTCTCTATAAGATCATGGAGTATTTACAACCATATATGTGACTGGAAGATGTAATCCAATATTGTCTATTGGATTCATTGAGATTTAGTTTGGTGTTTGAAAAGCTTCATTTATGAACATTTAGTTAATTGGTTTGCTGAGATGTTTTGTATTGTTGAATATCTTTTATGAATAAAACTCCACAAAGAACTATTTCAGGGCATTGCTTTAATGATTTCTCAGATCTTGGGATTTTTTAGTGTGATATTTTTGGAGTTTCCCTATCAATTTTTTTTTTCATTATTGGATGCAAAACTCATTTAAAGTTCTTTGAAATGATCAAAACTGTTTCCTCCTATTTCTTGTGAGAATATTTAGATGTATCCACTATTTGTATGTGATTTAGAGGGTTTCATAAATGATGTTGAGTAAACATTTATTCTGATATTGAATCTTTTCTTCAATGTTTTTACTGTAAAGAAGAAAATTGTTGCACATAAATATGAGATCATGTTATCATGAACCATTTCAATACAAATCAAAGAAATAAATATATGGGGTATGTTGTCTAGCATTCTTCCTAATCCAATATATTCAAGATATATATTTTAGCCAAAGACATTACAACCTCTATAAAAATGTAGGGGGATTCATATCCTCGTGGGTTTGTTTTTTGGACCTTGATAGATCTAAACATCAACAATAGGTCCCAAGGGAAGCAAGAACGAAATAAATTCTTCAAGAGTAAGTGTGATAGGGATATGGTTTTGGGGCTTAATGCATGGCTTATGGTGTCATTAAATCCATTTCCATGAGTACCTTTGTAGAGGGAGAGATTGCTTGCTTGAGATACCCTTTTCTTGGTAATTTTTGCATTCTTAACAATTTAATTTTCCTTTTGATACCTAATTATCATTTGCAAGTCCCTTTTAAAAGGTTTTAAGCTTCATTCATTCATTTTTCACTAGGCTATAGTTCTTTATAATTTGGTGCATTCATTCACATCTAGACATGGATGATTACTATTAGAGGGGGTAGAGATCAAGCTGGCCTGAGGATTTTATGGTGGCCTTATAATTTATAGCATAACTTAGATATATGGAGTAGTTTCATCAACCTTTGGGTGTTCAACCCATTTTTCTCATGAGATAATGGACCATGACCCATTACCAATGTTTAGTACACTATGAAGGATCCATGATGGAAAGTGTTAAGTATGGTGGGGAACAAAACGTTAGCCTTGTGAGCCCCCCCCAATAGTACCCCTTTTCTTTGGGTGGTGGAAACACACGACTAGGCCATAAAAGCTTACCACCAAGGTGAAACAAGGAAACTAACACAATTTCCGAAGCCACTAATCCGTTATCCAACTTCAACCAAAGATCCTCATCCACATGCCCAACAAATTAAGCACAACACTTTGCATGAAAAAATGACTAACATACCTCATGGTGACATTGGCTTACCATCTCCCATACACTGGGTTCCTTGGGTGTGATGAGCAGTGGTTGATCTGTAGACGTAAAGGTAAATGAGGGGGGTTGATGGGATACCATTTGTGGACATGCTCATCATCATCATGGTTGAGATAATTTTCTCCATTGCGGGGCCACGAGACATGATCTCCCCAAGTTACCCCTAGTCATGGGGGGTAACATCTGGCTCCAACATGGGGACATGTACTCATAGTAGAGTGCATGAGAACCTCACCATATTTGGTTGTCCAAGAATAGTAATCCTATGCACACTTCAAACAACAACACCATTTAGAAGAATCGACCGATGGCTGTGATCCATTGGAGTTAGTGTTAAATCCAAAATCATGTTGAAAATAAAACATTTCACTAAACTATAAATGAAAAAGAAAATAATATACAATTATCAAATGTATGTTCCTATCATGCATGCATTATATACAAATGAGAATGTAATATATACAAAATATGAAAGACTATACTAGCATGAATGCATAATGCAAGGTATATACAAATGAAATGCAAGATGCAAATGCCTTACCTACACTAATCTATGTTAGCTTTAAGAAGTCAAGTATCTTCCCCATGATGGGGCTTGAGAAGGGATTCACTAATAGGTAGTGGATGTATTCTTCCCTCTAGTATGGATAAGTAGTAGTAATCATTGAAAAACATCTCTTCAATTCTGTAGGGGCCAAGACAAACTTTCCCAAACACCTTTTGTGTATCGGGATGACCCTTCATTGTGTCCCACTTTAAGACCAATTATCCTTGTTTCTAATCCCTCCATTTTAGATCAATTGTTTCCTGATTTACCCTAGTATATTGATTCGAGGGAGGGGGTGAGATTCTATTGTAAGAGTACCTTCATGGCTTGGTCTAATCAACAACTCTTTATCATTCTTCTTCAATATTGTGATAGAGTCAACCACTTTGTCTTTGTACCTATCTAGTTGTTGTTGATAATATTCCCTTTCAGGCCACACTATATCATCAACATCATCTTCTTCAGCGAAAGGGAAGTCATCTGAAAAAACACCTAGAGGAGAGTCCTTGAATTCCTCAGGTAACTTCTTTAAGGGATCCTTAATATCAGGGTCAAGGTCAATTTCTTCAACATGATCCCTTTCCATTGGTATTTTGGGTAGATGGTCATAGGTTGCATCATCCATGGGTATAATTCCATAAGTCAAATCCATCTGTAAGGTACCACCAAAAATTGCAACAAAATTTCTAGACAAGAGCATTCCCCAAACAGTTGGGAAATCTATGACCACAATGTCCATCAAAAAAAATATCTCAAGATATCAATCAAGGTGTACCTTCAATTTTTATATTACACCATATGTGTAAACATCCTTGGATTCAATCCCACAGACATTTATATAAGGCCTTGTGACTTTCAAACCTAATTGTCTCATTACTTTCAAGGCCATGACACTTTCACCCTCCCCGGAGTCAAGCATATAGTTGTTCAAATGATTATTATTAATTTGCAAGGAAATGTATAAAGGTGGGTGCTCATCATAGTATGGGATGAAATTATTATCTTACAACATCACAAGATGGTCTCCAGGTTTCCCTTGTACACTAAAGAATTTCTCAACTTTGTTTCTCATTGAAGGAATCTTAATGATTTTTGTTATAGGTACATGAAAATTTATCTTTACCAATATTCCATTTATGTCTATATTAAAGTCTATATCATTAGTCCTTGGAAAAGTGGAACTAGGAGGAACATTACCTATAGGTGGTGGGGGAGGTCTTGGTCAAGAAAATATAGGGTCACTAGGAGGAACTTGTAGAACATTTCTCTGTCCACTATGAACTTGTAATTTTGTCTGGATAATATTCTCCCTTGATTCCTCATCCATTTTATTTATGATTTCCATCCTATCCCTCTTGGATACCTCTCTCTTTCCCTCCTCAAGTTGTTCTGGTGTGGTATTGGGGCACTCTTGGGGAGATATGGAAAAAATAGAGTTTATGGTATCAAAGACATTCATATGATCATGTTCTCCATTACTCCTTGGACATTCATGTTGCCAATGTGAATCCCCACAAGGTAGACACCATGGAGTCTCTTCTTGACTTATAATGTTTGAAGGTTCTAGAGTGTTGGTAACCATTTATTCATTTGGGGCCCTAGTTTTCCATGCTTACCTTGATCTCTGAGGTTGACACCTAAAGGAGGCTAGATGGCTTATTGTTGCACCCTCTCCAAATTAGTTATCTTTTTCATAATTATGGTTTTATTTTTGGCAAGGTCATTTATTAATTCTTCAATCATTTATGTCCATGGAGCGCTAATATCTTGAGTGGGATCAACATAGTGTAACTCTATTGGTTTGGTGTCAACATTGGATCTTGGGGCATATAAATTTTCTACCTTACATGATGAAAGATTATCCTTGATTCTTGCAACCATTTATTGGGCCTTTTCAAGGGTATTTGGAGTCTTTTCCCTAAGCATGAACCCAAAATGTCATGGGAAGGCCTTAATGTAGAGGAAAAGGAGATGATATTTTTAGGGGTGAAGGTTGTTAGGTATTTGTTGGAGCAAATTTTCAAACTTGACATCAAACTCTTTGATGTTTTTATTCTCTATATTTTTTTATTTTAGTAAGTTGCAACAACAACAAGTTAGGATCTTCCTTAGCACCCCATATTTTCATAAAGGTCTCTTCAAATTGGTCCTAGGTATTAATACTTTTGATAGGGAGACTATTGTAACTCCTCCTAGTGTCATAATTGAAACTGGATGAGAATAGTTTCATCACTACATATTCAACATCATCACTCACATGATTAAGTTGAAAAAGGAACAAAAGTTATCAAAATTCTCTTCGGCAATAGTCGCATCATTACCATAAAACTTGGGAAACCACTTTTCAAACTTTAGAGGCATTCATCGAGGGTTTCCTAGGATTGCATACATTTTCCAATGGATTAAAGATATTAGATACCCATTTATTTTGAGCCATTGGAGATAAAAGAAGGTTTCCAATGAACAAGGATTCGATTATCGATGATTTGTGAGGAACCCTTCTCTTGTAGTCATTAGGAGGGTTAGTGTACCTCCTTGATAATTTTGGAGTTTCCAGATGGTCCTTCTAGGATCATCAAAGGAAGGTGAGGGAATTACGCTCAGTGGAGTCCCCAGGTAAAATTGTAAGATAAGGGATTCAAGAGAAGTTTACCAAAGATATGTTGTGAGGATAATGACCCAATCCTTCCCGAAAACAATGCCAAAATGTTATTGCAGGATTTGTACTTGTCCAAATCCCACCACAAAATACCCAAATCTTGTGTAACTATATGATCAAATACCACTGTCACCTAAGTAGGATATTCCCTTGTTTTATTGATGGAGGAGGTCCATGACAAGAGAGGATTCCCTAGTGACCTCAAGGGGTTGAATAGGAAGTTTTATAGCTAAGCATAACACTCCCTATATTGATCACCTATTAGTTGGACTAGGTCTAGGAGAGAAACATATTGTATGGTTATTGTTATACCTACCCAAAATAAGAACAAATTTGCAGCATATATATGACAATTACCAAGCTAAAGTATGCAACAATGACCTCTCTAGAAACTAGAAGATTTATATTGCATTAGATTTAATAAATTTGCAGCCACAAACAGTCATATAACAACAATAAATGATTTGTAACAATAACACCAATTAATGCTAAAAAACACCACAATTGACCATGAGAAATAAGCATTTGACCAATATAAATTTATCCAATTGCTAGAGATGATTTCCAAACAATTTAATCCACTTATACTTAGGTGTATGCAACAAATAAAAGTATTTTTTAGTGGTTGTAGAATACTTTTATAACAACAACAACAATTATTGTGAGTTTGCTAGACTTAGGGTTAGTAGAGTTAGTACAACACTTGAGAGATTTAGAAAAAATGATTTTATTAACTACTTTCACCACAAGATTTGATTCTAAACTAGTGTCATTACCATTATAGGGCATATGGAGTCTCAAATGAATCCAATCTTGAATATTAATTTATTTGAAACCAAAGAGATAAAGTCAAACCCTAAGGTGCAAGAACGTTTGGGCCTTAGGCTTTAAACTTTGAAGAAAAGAGTATCTAGGGTGCAAGCACGTTTGGGCCCTAGATGTTGTTTTATTTTCTTATAGCTTCAACTAAATCGAAGATCAATTATCTAGGGATAAAATCCTAAAGTGATAGAACTTTAGGGCTTTAGGCTTCTAACCCTAGCAAGGATGTTTCACCAATTTAGACAAATAAAACTTTGTGAAGGGAAAAATAACTTATGTTCCCTTCTCAGGGTTTTAACAAAACAAGAATTCCTATAATAGAATATCAATTTCACCATTTACATCAACAGAATAACACAAAAGTGAAGAAAATTTCTTAATTTATCCAAGAAACCAAGAGCATAAAACATTAATTACAGAAATATCCATCCAAAATCAGCAAAAAACATCCACAATATACCTCCTTCAAACATAGCGCATGAGAGAGAAAGACCAAGAAGGATAAAATAGGGAAAATGCTATAAGTGTTACCCCACAATAGTGAGGAATGACGATGATAAAAATAAAGATAGTGCTATCCTTATTATAAGAGGTTAGCTTAGAATAATTTGTCCACAAACATAACATTCATTTGATTTTAGTGGGGCCGACCCCTCATTTTACCCTTACAAAATGATAAAATGAAAAACACATTATGAAAAAGGCTACATGTGTGAGACATCAAGCCTTCCTAGGAAAGGAAGAGGCCTCCAAAGGCCACATGGCACCAATCGAGAGTGAAGTGGGAGAAAATAATGTCTCTTCCCACCCAAATTCATGCCAACCATCGCCAGTACCCCAAGTATCCATCAAGATATAGCTCCATAAAACCCTAAAAGATGATGCCATCATCAAAGTAGGGCCAATTACTAGGATCTAGGTTTCGTATCCAGGCTGGAGGTCGATGCATCTCATCTCTGCAAGATATCTGGCTATCTTCTATTGCGACATCCTTGATCCTGGTGAAAAATAAGCTCTGTGGTACTTTTCCCAATCTATGGGAGTCTATCCCATCTATGTGCCATCATGATTGAATATTCTCAAACCAAGGCCATTTTTCAATCATCCAAGGTTCTAAATATGTGAGAGCTGATGTATGAGGGCGGTGAGTCATTTTATGACCCACTAATTTGCATCACATGTGCCAAAGTCCTGCAATAAATGCACAAAGTCTTAGGTACAAGCCCATGCCGTCCCTCAAAGAACCATTTGAGGGTCATCCAAAACAAAGAAAAGTATAAAACAATGTTAGCCAAGGTTCATAGGAAATATTAGTCCTTAAAACATGCAAAGTAAGTTGTAACTTAAGATATAAGCCATGTAAACAATTCACCTCAGTATCCCCTTCAAGCATCACACCAGCCCAAGACCTCATGTGAGTTGGGAAGTTTAAGTATGGGAGCGCATTCAACCAACCCTATTAGGTGTGCCAACCTAGACAAGAAATAAGAGACCCAGGTAGAGGGATAGGTCCTAAGGGAAGTAGGAAAGAAATAAACCCTTCAAGAGTAAGTGTGATAGTGATATTATTTTGGGGCTTACTTCATGGCTCATGGTGTCATTTAATCAATTTATATGAGTTCCTTTGTAGATGGATCAATTTATTTATTGAGATACCCTTTCCTAGATACTTTTTTCATTATGAACCCCATAATTTTTCTTTTCATAGCTAGTTATCATTTTCAAGTCCCCTTTAAAAGGTTTCAAGCTTCATTCCTTCATTTTTCATTGGGTTATAGTCCTTTATAATTTGGTGCATTCATTCACATATGGAAATGGGTGATTACCATAAAAGCGGGTAGAGCTCAAGATGGCCTAAGTATTTTATGGTGGCCTTATAATTTATAACATAGCTTAGATATATGGAGCAATTGCATCAACCTCTAGGCCTTCAACCCCTTGTTCTCACGAGAGAATGGACCATGACCCATTATTGAAGTTTAGTCCACTATGAAGGATCTAGGATGGAAATTATTAAGTATGGTGGGGAATGGAACATTACCCTTGTGAGCCTCCCCTGGTAGTACCCATTTTCCCTGGGCGGTGCCAACAAGGGACTAGGGCATATAAGTTGACCACCAAGGTGAAACAAGGAAATTGACACATTTTCCCAAGCTAGTGATCCATTATTTAAATTCAACCAAAGATACTCATCCACATGCCCAAAAAATAAAGCAAAACTCTTTGCATGAAAGAAGGACTAACATACCTCATGGTGACATTAGCTTACCATCTCCCATACACTGGGTTGCTTGAGTGTGATGACCCTTGGTTGACCTGTAGCTGTAAAGGTAAATGAGGGGGGTTTTTTGGATACCATACGAGGACATGTTGATCATAATCATGGTCGAGATAATGTTCTCCATTGTGATCAATGAGACATGATATTCTCAAGTTACCCCAGTTCATGTTGGGTAACAAGGCCAAAGAAGATGAATATCTTAGTTTTTGAAATGGGACATATTTGGCATTAGAGGCATGTAATTGAACATGTGGAATCTATATTTTAATCCAAAGCATGATGTCTCATTAGATGTTCCAGTATAGGTTTCTTTTTCACATCTCTCATTGCATTGTTGGAATGAAGACACAATGTGGTGCATAGGAGATACATTAGGAAGGTATATTGATAGGTCCAAACCTAGGGATGGTATGTTCTCTTGTGCTCGCATATGCATGGAAGTAGACTTGGAAAAGGGTTTGTTTGAAGAAATACACATATCATTGGACAAATAGAAACATATATAGCCTACGTATTAAGATAAATTCTCTTTCGAGTGCAAATCATCTCATGGATATGGCCATTTCATAAAGACTATAAAAAAAATACCCAAGAGGAACAACCAACACAAGACAAGGAAGAGCAATGGTAGCCAATTAAAAAGAAAAAAATGAGTGTGAAGCAAGTTTCCCCTACAATGATCCCTAAACCTATATCAATAACAACATATAAATCAAAGACTTTAGGATCATGGTAGGAAAATGTGCAATCTCAAGTGGCTGAATCAAGTAAGAGACACCCCCATGAATATGTAATCAAATCCATAGATCAACCAAAGGAAGGAGGAGTATGTATGTTATCACTATAACAATTTCTATGAGGAATCTAGTTTCCAGGACTTAGGGAGGTGCTAAACTAATGTGGAAGCGTGATAAACTAGAGGACATGGCGAAATATAGCAGGAGGAGGCTAAATCTAGTGAAAATACGGAGTTTATGGGCCCTAGTGGGTCATAGATCGCGAGCATTACAAATCAATTTCCAGGGATCGTTTCGGGCAGAGAACTTGCATGGAGGATAATTCCCGAAAGAGAACCAAAAAGAAAATCGTGGTTTAACTCGATACCATGTGGCGCTACTGGGTGCATTTCAGGGTGATAAGAGGGTTGCCCCAAACCATTTCCCATCGCCCCCAAAATCAGAAAGTATATAAAGGGGCGCACTAATTGTTATTTTATCATTTTTCATATCACTGGAACATTTGAAGTTAGTGCGACCGCTCCATTCAAACTGAAGCCCAAAAGTGTGCCAAACTCACACATTTTCTGCTCATTCATAGGTATTTTTCATCGCCACCATGGACCTTGTCATTATGCTAGTAGCATAACAAAATCCCACATCAAACGAAGAAGCCCTAATTGATAGAGATTCAGATGTGTTCAACACTGAATTAACCATCTCGCCCATCTCCATGGCCAGAGATAATCTGCTAGATAATGGAGGGAAACAAATACCCTTCCTCGAATCATTCCAAGCCTCCATAGTCCCTTACATCGTTGAGGTCACATTCCCTTTCCCAGAGTTCATAGGTTGGTGCACAAAGAAATACTCATAGGAAGAGAAAGTCGTCTTAAATAAACTAGGGTTTGATGTCCTATGTAGAGTAGATAACCTATCAATTTGATACACCCTCAGCATACTAGAGTCCCCCTCCGCAGTTTATGAACCCTTTGAAGAATAAAATCTAATTACGTTTTACAAGGAATGTCCTTTCGAAGTCAAAAGCTTATTTTTGCAAATGATTGTCAAACCAGAGCATATTTCCAAAAATCTGTCCTTGCCATTGAGTGTAAATATCATGGTCATTGAAGTCTAGTGGGTCTGTTCCATACTGAGTCATATTTTAGGTCTAGATAGTGACAAGTATGTGGTTGAGGTCATGTTAGGTTTTTTGTTAGCATTTTTCCAGTCAGAGTCTAGTCAGTCAGTTCGCATCAGCTTTGATAGATTCATAACTGATAATGTCCACAAGCAGCTAGTGAATTTTCAGTCACTAAGGCATTTCAGATATTACACATACCTGTTGAAGACTTTCTCGGAGACAAAAAAGAGAGAGTTCCCTAAAGAAGCATTCATATCAATTGAATGCCAAAGAATCACAATGCTCATCTTTATCAACAAGGTCATTTCCATATTTTACAGCCTGATTTTCAACACCGTCCTGCCAAGAGTCCTATATGACACGATGAGTTATTTGTATCCAAATCCAAAAAACAGAGTGGGGGACTGGGTGTTGTTCATGCATTCAACAGTGATATGGGTTTATGGTTTTCATGAATCCCCCTATATTCTGCCTATATTTATGACACCCAAAGTCTTTTCCCTTGAATTCATCAAGAAAAGAATTATATAAGAGACATAGCACTTCTTGAAACTACACAAGGCATCCAACCTAAAATTACCTTTCATCATTGGACCCTTCATTGTAAAAAATAGATCATTCTTATCTCAGATCCAGGCCAAGCTCAAAGATTTTGGGTTCACACAAATACAAGGAAGAAGATATGATCCACATCAGATCATATCCAAGAGAAGATTGACAAACAAACAAGCCCCCTATGAGCATGAACATGTTGAGGGATTCGACAAATTGGAAAATCTAGAAGTTTGTGCTGATATGGAAGCAATCTTGCAACCAGCTCAAACGCAACAAGTGGAGGTAGAACTCCAACAAACTCAAATACAACAAATTCCTCAGAAGCTAATAGTTAAAATCCCCAAGGTAAGTGTTTACAACAAAAGAAATAGTTCATAGGCCCTGGGCACCAGCAGTCAACAGACTGCCCCGAAAAAGATGAAGATCACACAATCCCCACATATAGTGGATCTAGAGGAGGAAGAGTCCAAAGAACAAGTGAATATGGATATGGTGGAGAGTGGCATCAATAACGTAGAAGTTGGGAAAGGGAGTAAGCTCCAAAGTGAAGGAAGCTCAAGAAATTTCAGTAGCAAAAAGAACATCTTTGATAAGGCAGCTGGAGAAGCCTATCGATCTAAAGAGGATTTGGCAAAGAAATATGCTGAGAAGGGAAACTTGGCTATGAATGAAATGAGGGAGTTAATCCCTAAAGTAGAAAATATATCTCAACATAAGTCTTCTCTGTTCACAATGAGAGATGTAGAGAAGAAAACATTCAATATAGTAGTTGCAGATGAGGATAAAGTATCTGAAATCAAGATGAAATATGAGAACATCAATGCTCCTGACAAAGTCAAATTCTATAGGAATACAAGTGACATGCTTTATTAAAATTATTTGGGTCTAAGCCTGAATAATTCAAAGCTGCCAACTTATGCACTTAAGTTGGAAGCGTAGTTGAGGCAAGAGAAAGCATCCAATAGAGCTTGGAAAACTCAGGTCAAGATGCTAGAATCTAAAGGCCCTCAGGGAGTGAAATCCTCCTTAGAAGAAAAAGACAAGCTGATTCAAATCTTGAAGAAAAAACTAAAGATGTCTTCCACAGAGCATCCACAAAAAACATAACTGGTTGCTCTAGAACATGAGAAGGAGGCATTTCAACAAGAGGCATTGAATTACAAGGACAAGGTATTGCAGTTGGAGCAAGACAAAGTGAACTGGTCACAAGGGAAGACAAAAGTACCAAGCATGGATGTTGTTGTACCTTCCACTGCAGAAGTTGGGCCAAGAACTGAAGGACTGGTCTAGGCTATGTCCCAAGATAGCCTAAAGGTGGGAGAGATCAAAGTTCTAAAGGGAGATATAGAGAAATTAAAGAAGGAAATGAAAACAAATTATGAAAGGGTGGCTCAGTTCCAGAAGGAAAATCAAGCTTTGCAGGAAAGAGTAAACAAGCTAAGGACAAGTTTGAGAGGCAAAGGACTGTTGCAGGGATCCAAACACATCATCTGGGATTTGATTGCTATTGAAGATACCAAGTTCAGGGTGTACTTGAACTTCATCAATGACAAATATAGCATGACCATCATAGCCAGAAGCAGATGCACCGTTGTAAATGAGACCTTGGATAAGAAACCATCAGAGTGGGCCCAAAATGATATAAACCTGTTGAATTCCATCCCCATTGCAGAACATCAGACCATTGGGGTCAAAGATAGGACTACATTGATCATTTGGGCAAGGAGGGTCATTGGATAGAGAAAATATCCGACATCGAAATTTCGATAGTAGAAAACCGAAACAATACAAAGTCAGTTGATGTTCAAATTCAAAAGAATGCTTACATTGACAAATCACTACAAACATCAAAATAATATTATTCCAAGGAAAATTCACAAGAGATTAGGATGCCTTATTGTCTTCCAAATCACAAGAGTCATTACGACCAATGACTAGGAGAAGAGGAAAATAAACAATGTTCTTCTTACCAACAAATAAACTACCACATTGAAAAAGAATGAAGACAAAATCAACAACTTGTAGAGAAGCTTAAAATGAGAATCCCCATCCGAAAAATTATTCATCAAACAATTCCAATGAAAATAGATTTTGGATGGATCACTCCCCAGAAGATGCAACACATTAGTTTGGGATTTCGAAGGTTATATTATCTTGTTTCGTCGGGAGTCACAACTACAAGCACAAAAGATTTGAGAAGACATCACGTTCCAGAACAAAAGTTAAAAGGGAAGCCTTCCAGTGATTATGCTTTGAGGAAAAAGTATTTTTAAGGGGAAGACAATGTTATGAACATAAATATACATATAAAATAGATATTAATAACATAATAATTAAATAATAATTATTAATAATGAAAGGACATGTCTCAAAGGACATGACTATTGGTTAAGGGAACCCTTGCATGGGTATATAAGTGAGCCCTCATTCTCATTTGTAATCATCTTACTATTCATTCTTATATGTGTGTGTATGTGTGTGTGTGTGTGTCTGGATTTGATTACTATATTCCATATATTTTGGATTATTTGTGCGTGACAAACTTTGTTTGTCTCATGGAACTCCCTCTAACTCCTTAGGAAACTTTGTTTGTCTCATGGAACTCCCTCTAACTCCTTAGGAATGGGGAGATATGAAATATTGTGTCAGGTCAGCCCAACCAAAAAGTGTAGGTTAGCCCAACTAGTTTTACAAGTTGGCCCCATAAGTGAACACATAAAAACTATATATAGGATAGATGTGTACATTTGAATTGAATGTGCACAAAAATGATATGAGGTGTGCAAGAGAGCCGGGGAGTATTATTGGGGTATAAAGGTGCATAATAGGAGTTTTCTTAGAGTTTTAAGGGTGTTGTATGAAGGACTAAGGTCTATGATGATGAAAAGTACATTGTTTTGAGGTTTTGATGCTGGAGTTTGGAATTATATTCTAGGAATAATGCTATGAGGTTTTCTAGGGCATGAAGGCTAAATATGACTAGGGTTTGAATCTATGTCTGGTTTATTAAGCAAGGAGAGGTTCTAGAGAATTAAAGTTAAGGGTATAATGATGTTGTGAAATGCATGAAGTATAATGCATGCAGGAGTAGTAAGAAGTACTCTATATATGAAGATATTGGATTTCTACATATGCATGTCTTATTGAGTTGGTGATTAGCTAAAGATATTGTTGTCTCTAGTAGGTTGGTTCCTACAAAATATCTTTC
>JASDQU011401920.1:12124-37316 GCA_032191745.1 Picea mariana
ATGGGGTGGAAGGTCTCTCAATCAAAAGATAAGTACAATTCTCTATTTATTCTATGTTGTGTATGTTGTATACAGTTTTAATGTTATTGAATTTGTTTGTATATACATACATATACATTGCATATATGGTTTCATTACTGCATCCATGACTGTACCTAAGGTGTTTCATATTTCATTACTAAAGAAATATATATACCTAATGCTAATCATGTAATTGATTGGAATATGATTCAGGTGGAACCAGAAGGTGTCCTGCAAGTGCATCCTGTGCACATATTGGACAGGAAAAACAAATATCTCTGGAATCGAGCTATAGAACTTGTAAAGGCCTAGTGGAGCTGGTACGGTCCTGAGGACGCGACATGGGAACATGAAGAGGTTATGCGAGTAGAGTACGCACATCTTTTTGAAGATTTTGAAAGTCTTGCAGAGACAGTGTAAGTTGCACTGAGGACAATGCAAAAATAAGGGGAGGGGGATTGTGGTGTTCCCAAGGCCGAGCCTTGTTGTAAACCATGTTTTGAAAGGAATTATAATTATGTTTTATAGGCTGGTGAGCCAAGTTTGTAGAAGCTGGAGGCTTATGTGTTGTTAGGCCAGGGAGGCTGAGTGTCGAAGGCCAAGAGCCTGTTGTTGTATATGTAATCACACAGAACAATTAATAAAACATAAACACTGCCATGTGCAGACTGACCACGATGAATGAGTTAAGGGGGACTAAGCATCCACAGAGTGGGCAAGGAATTAGGGGTTGAAGGTGGGAAAAGGGGCTAAGTGTTGAGCATAGGGGGATTAATCCTTAGGAATAATATTTTAATATTATTCCAAAAAGATATGTTAATTATATGTTTTAACCTAAGTCCTTTTGGAAGGACATGTGATTTTCCAAATGGTGGGAGGCACGCACGCTGAAGGAATGCATGCAATCGCATGGGTGACAAGTGTCAACCCTGGCGCATGCAATAAATGGCCGAGATGATCCATGTTGGGGATTCGTCCTCCATTCAACTCATGGACTGCCAGAAGGGAACGGGTCTGACTCCTGCAGAGAAACCCTCGTACATCCTCTAAACCAAAAAGGCGTCTATCTGTGTTTGTTCCGGGATAGTCGGTACATCCCCGGTCTGAACCGTTCGAACCTACATTGACCCTTGCGTGGATTTTTTGTCATGCATCCCCGACAACTAGAGCGTGAGTCTATCCAGGGGGGACCTGCCATTCTACCTCGGGGGGAGAGTCTGTGTAATTCCCTATAGAAATTGCTTCTCAGGAAATTATGAAAATAAACACCGTAAGACCCGGCTGCCATTGTTGAGCTTGTTCTGAGAGGTCTGAGTCTGTATTCCCGGTTGATTGTGGTGGTCATGCAAAGATGGATTGCACGTCAATTGTTGTTCAGTGAAGGTGGTGATTGATCCTGTGTGTAATCTCTCTCTAGGTGAGGGAGGTGGATGTTGTTGAAATAGGTTTCTTCCAGAGAGTGTCTAGCACCAGCTTCAGGCTCTGAGACTTCCTGATACAGCCTGTTGCCGAGACCTAGAGAGGGAGGTTAGCACCGATGAACTGTGCTTGTGAATGTGTATACTCCCGGGCATAATAGGTATGTGGGGAATGAGAGTCTGGTAGTAGTGGGCATAAGATGGCATCCTGGGAAGAATCCTTCCAGATTCTAGGTGTTGTTTTCCCTGTAACCTCAGCCTAGGTAGGATTCCTTGCCTTGGGGTGGAGCTTAGTCCCAACTCGGGGGTGATCCACTGCTGAGCTGATGAGCAGTGTGGTCTAAGGCTGGGAGGTTCATGGAAGGCCTGCACTTGGTTGGTGGATCCCACCATTGTTACAAGATAAGTGTCTAACTATGTTTTATCTCATTTTATCAATATGTTTTGTATCTCTGTGTATTATAATGATCATGCATTCTTCTGTGCATTTGGATTAATGTATTTGCCATGGATCATTTATGTTAAAATGATTCTTATGCTTACTCTGAGCTTAAATGTATTTCATTGCTTAAATGCATGTGATTAATTAAGAATGAGAATGTGTTATTCCGTGTAGTAACACCTACATGGTAGCCAAGGTGCGCTACAGATTTTCTGGGTTATCTATCAAGTAAGTGTTATAGTAAACCTGGGTAGTAAGAAGCAAAAAAGGGTGTTACAGTTTGGTATCAGAGTGTGAGTAAGCCTAGAGTTCTGAAATGGGTGTGCTACAACATTTATTAGCTAGAAAGTGTTTTCATTTTATTTATTGTTGTTTAATGCAAGTCATTTATATTTTAGTTTTATTTTAATCTTTTCCCAAAAATCTACATAAGGGAGGTTGATGGATAATAATGAGGGTGGTTGAGGGGACTTGGGGAAGGGTGTATGGAAACTTGATAAATAAGGAGGAGAAGTGGTGAGGAAGGGGGGATTGGGAGATTTGAGCATGATGAGAGGTTGTGAAATATTTGGAATATATATTTCTTATGATAGTTTTCTTAAAGCATGTGTGCTTTGTTTTTCTTGGAGTCACGGGCACAGAGGGCCAAGAAACTGAAAGGTTTCTTGGAGCTAGGAAGTCGGCTAGGATTCTAGTTGGCTAGAAGGATTCTATTGTTTCCCTCTGGGAAAGTGGAAAGGGGAAATGCTTGGAGGCATATTCATACTAGTGGCAGGGATACATTGCAAATGGTCATATTCGACATACTAGGCAGGAGGTATTTTACTTGGTATATTTTGTTATGTTTTTATTTAAATAATTTAATTGTAAAGTTAAATTCTTATTTATCTCATCCTCTTGTTTAGATTCGTATATTTGGATTCAAATTTGGAATACTAAGCATTGGAAAAAATGAGAAATGGTTATGAATATGTTGTAGGTTATTCCATCCATGAAAGAAGAAAAAATTGTTTACACTTAATGCATGTGTTGTGTTTTAAACTATCATATATTATTTAGTATCATCCCATGGTGAGGTGTTACACTTTGGAACCTGAACCTAAAGAGTCTTCGGAACTTGAACCCGAAGAATCCTTGAAGGGTTTGGAATATCCCTCCTTCTTTGGCTCTGGATGTTGTTATTTCCCCTTTCCATTCTTTTTGGATGATGATTTTCCATCATGCATGGTGAGTGCAAGTGCTTTAAGATCCTTGATTAGTACCATCTAAATGCATTTTTGCTATTCATGTGTGAGAGAATCAATGAAATTATCCATGGTAGGAATATTCTAATTTGTTCCCATGAGATACATGCCTAACTAGAAAGTGGAAACATAAACTGCATATTTTGGTCCTAACTTGGCCAAGATTGTTAGAATAAGTTTGTCCACTTGTTTAGAGTTATCAATAACACAAGATAATAAGCTCAATATCAAAGATTTAAACTTACTAAAATAATCATGTATATTATCAAAACTTTTAGGATCTGAAGTATTCAACTCTACCTCAAACATATGACCTCACATCCAATCTTTCTTTCCAAACAGACTTTCCAAGGTGGTACAAATCTCATTTGGAGTCTTGCATGAGACAACATGAATCCATAGATCAGTTGAAATCAATTCAATAAGAATTCAAGTGGCTTCATTCTTTCAGTTTTCCCATATCATCTTCTCAATTGTTGATATAGGTTATGTTTCCTTTCCCATCGTCAATTTGTGCAGTTCTTTCCTTCTAAGTTGGAATTTTTCCTTGGGATTCCAATCAAAATAATTTTATGGTTTGAGGCTTACCACCAAGTTTGAATGTATAATAGGTGTTGTATCCATATCGACAACTATGTATGAGAACCCCTTAAAGTTTACTCTCAACATGCAAGTGAAAAAATGAGAAATCACTCCAGAAAGGACACTTTAAGTGAAAATTCGTACCAGTTTTAGGAGACAATATTTCGACTTACTTTCTGACCAAACAATGAGGTATATCACCAAACGGTTTAAAAACCAATTGCAAAATTGGTTGAGTTACTTCTATAGAAATACATTTCCTCAAAATGTTAACATTTTAGGAGAAAGCATTGCATAAATATACGACCATGGATTTGTATCATTTTCAGGAGGAGATCTTTCATATTACTTTATGAGAAAACGGTGAGGAATTTTGCCAAACATGAAAACCCACTTGTATAATTGGTCAATTTATTTCTCATGGTATTTTTTTCCTCAAAAAATTAATATTTCGGATAAATCGCAACCGAAATATAATACCACGATTTTTTCTTGCCGAAACTTCAATTTTCCTTATTCTTTGGCTTGTCTAGATTGCTCCAAGTAGCATAGCTATGATACCATGTCAATTTTTCATATAAACCTTCTTAATAGATCTATCTAAAACAAGTAAAAACAATTATTATCAAGAAAGGAAGAGAGACTCAATATGGAATAATGAGAAAATATATTCACACTACTCCAATGAGTTGATGATTGACACATAGATGATGATCAGTATGATACAATAAATTATTGGAATACACTCATATATAGGATATAAAATTCCATAATAGTAGAATACATGCATGCATAATAGCATAATAATGATGATCTAAAATATAAATTCTAAAATAGAACTAGTCAGTTAACTCCCACTGAACTAGTGTGCCAAAAATATGAATTTCTCCAACACCCCTCTGAACATCACTATGGAGTAAAAATAGAGTCTTGGATACTACGAAATATTAGGTACTCATGTATAATGAAACTAATGAACACTTAAAAAAATGAGGAAATAGGGAAAACATCATGGGAACAAAACCCGCCCTCAAAAAACAATGCATCAAAAGAAGAAAAGAAAATTTCTAGGAAACTTTGTTCTTCACTCCAAGAAGATCGTGCAAAGTCTGAAACTTCTTCTCAATGAAAGTCTTCATGAAGATGTAGAAATATTTATGGATCTGATGAAGTCCTTTGGCAACCTGTGTAGCCATGTACCTCTTGGTCATGTGGACCCATCCACACCTAAAAAATTCCTTTATGTTGGAAGTGGAACTAGATGCCAAGTTTGATTCCTTAATTGTGAGTCATACTCCTTATGCATGGTTGCTTTGCATAATGGATTCCCCAAAATATTATTGTAAGTATGTGGATCAATAGATTGAACCATATAGCAATGCATTGGCATAGCAAGTTCAGAAGCTGAATGTACATGAGAAGGATCATCATGCTAAGATCGAGTCCTACTCGAATCCAATGGATTCCCTGAAAGGACACCTACTTCATGAAGTGTTAACTGTGCCCTCTTGGTTTCCTACTGAAACTTTGGTGTTGGCTTCTTATCTGGATGTACTACCTCCTTACTTCCATGTACAAAATTTGAGTGTATGGAATCATCTCTTATGTCTAAAACTAATGAAAGAACAAGAGTATCTTCATGTTGCACTAAATKTCCATGCAAATTACTCTCCTCGTGTGTAAGTAGAAAAGAGGAGTCACCATCATAAAACTTAGTGAATTTGTAAAACCTTGAATTGTGATCAACATCACMAATCGTAGGTTTAGAAGCTGAAGTACATTAGAAGGATCCTCATGCTGAGATCATGTCCTACCTTAATCCAATGGATTCTTGACCAGCACACATGCTTCCTGAAGTGTGACCTATGCCCTCTTGSGAATCTATTGAAKCTTCGACGTTGGCTTCTTATCTGGCTGAACTGCCTGCTTATTTCCATGTACAAAATCTGAGTGTATGGCATCATCTTTTATGTTTGAAATTGATGGAAGCACAAGAGTATATGCATGTTKCACTAAAARTGCATGCAAAATACTCTCCTTATGTTTAATTAGAAAAGAGGAGTCATCGTCGGAAAACTTAGTGAATTTATATAGCCTTGAATTATGATCCACATCGCCAATTGCAATGATGGAATTGTCATGCATGTTAATCACATAAATTGAATCTGATGTAAATTCAACCTTTTTACCTTTCTGAGTGATTTGATAAGCCGAGAGAAGATTCATATAAATATTTGGAAAATGTAAAACATTCTCCAAACGACCATTATGAAGTTCCACTCTTCCCTCTCCTACTACTGCTACTGGATTATCATCCCCCATGAGAATAGGGGTTCCTGAGCATGAGATAAAAGAAGTGAAAAAATCCTCTTTTGTTGCCATATCATGTCATGCATCAGAATATATAATCCATGAATTAGATAAGGAATTAATTGAAACAAGAGAATGATGATTACCTTTCTTATACATAATATCTTCTTCATTCTTCTTCTTGGATCATTTTGCAATGAAGTTTCCAAGGTTGTTCTTCTAAAGTATTTGAGCCATATTATCAATCTGTTTCTTCATGCATGTGGATTCATCATGATTCGGTTTATTACAGTAAGTGCACTGCTTTCCCTTCTTATTCTTCTTATCTTTGGAACCTGAACCTGAAGAGTCTTTGGAACTTGAACCTGAAGAATCCTTGAAGGGTTTGGAATATCCCTCCTTCTTTGGCTCTGGATGTTCTGATTTCCCCTTTTCTTTATGTCTGGATGATCCTTTTTCATCATGCATGGTGAGTGCATGTTCTTTAGGATCCTTGATTAGGCCCATATAAATGATTTTTTCCTACTCATGTGTGTGAGAATCAACGAATTGATCCATGGTAGGAATCTTCCAATTTGTTCCCATGAGATACCTGCCTGAATGGAAAGTGGAAACATAGACAACATATTCTGGTCCTAGCTTTGTCAAGATTGTTAGAATAAGTTGGTACACTTTTTTAGAATTATCAATACCACAAGATATTAAGCTCAATATCAAAGATTTAAAATTGGTAAAGAAATCATGTATATTACCAAAGATTTTGGGATCCAAAATATTCAACTCTACCTCAAGCATATGACCTCTCATTTGATCTTGCTTTCCACACAGACTTTCCAAGGTGGTCTAGATATCATTTGGAGTCTTGCATGAGGAATCATGAAACCATCGATCATTTGAGATCATTTCAAGAATAATTCTTGTGTCTTCATCCTTTCGGTTCGCCCATATCATATTCTCAATTGCTGATGTAGGTTTTGTTTATGTCCCCATCATCAAGTTGTGTAGTCCTTTCCTTCTGAGTTAGAATTTTTCCTTTGGATTCCAATCAAAATAATTGTATGGTGTGAGTATTATCACCAAGTTTGAATATAGAATAGTTGTCATATCCATATCTCCCACTATGTTTGAGAACCCCTAAATTTTTACTCTTAATCTGCAAGTGAAAAACTCAAAAATCACTGTAGAAAGGGCACTTTAAGTGAAAATTCGTATCAGCTTCAGGAGACGATCTTATGACTTACTTTCTCAACAAACAATGGGGTATGTCGCCAAACGGTTGTAAACCCATTTGCCTAATGGGTCGATTTACTTCTTAGAATAATTCGTTCCTCAAAAATTTAATAGTTTGGGAGAAATCATTGCAAAAATGTATGACCACAGATTCATATTAGTTTTAGGACACGATATTTTGGCTTACTTTCAGAGAAAATGATAAGGAATTTCTTGAAATGGTAGAAACTCCACTTGCAGAATGGGCCGATTTAGTTTTCACTTAGTTGTTTCATCAAAACATTAATATTTTGGGAGAAATATCTATGGAAAGGTAAGACCATGAATTTTCCTCGTCAAAACTACAATTTTCCTTATTCTTTGGCTTTTCTGGCTTGCTTCAAGTGGTCTATATATGATACTATGCCAATTTTTTATCGCAACCTGCACAAGAGATCTAGCTAAAACAATTAAAAACAAATCTTATGAAGAAAGTAAGAGAGATTCAATATGGAATAATAAGAAAATATATTCACACTACTCCAATGCATTGATGATTGATACATAGATGATGATCAATATGATACAATGAATTTGTGGAATACACTCATATATAGGAAATAACATTCCATAATAGAAGAATTCATGCATGCATAATATCATAATAATGATGATCTAAAATAAAAAACTTAAATTAGAACTAGTCAATTAACTCCCATTGAATTAGTGTGTCGATAATAGGAATTTCTCCAACACCCCCCTGAACATCACTATGGAGTAAAAAATGAATCCCGACTACTAGGAAATATTAGGTACTCATTTAAAATGCAGCTAATGAACAATGACTAAAAATAAGGAAATAGAGAAAACCCCATGGGAACAAACACCCCCCTCAAAAGACAATGCATCAAAATAAGAAAAGGAAGTTGCTAGGCAACTGTGTTATTCACTCCAAGATGATCCCGCAAAGTCTGAAACTTTTGTTCATTGAAAGTATTCATGAAGATGTAGAAATATTTATAGATCTAATGAAGTCCTTTGGCAACTTGTCTATCATTTTACCTCTTGATCTTGTGGACCCATATGCAATTGAAAATATTCCTTTCTGGTGGAAGTGGAACCAGAGGCCAAGTCTGATTTTTTAGGAGTGAGTCATACTCCTTCTTCATGGATTCTTTCCATAATGGATTCCCCACAACCTTATTGTAGGTCTACGGATCTGTATCTTGAACGATATAGCAATGCATTGGCATCATAGGTTCAGAAGTTGAAAGTACATGAGAAGGATCCTCATGCTGAGATCAATTATTACTTGGATCTAATGGATTTCTTGCAAGGACACCTATTGCTTGAAGTGTGAATTGTGCCCTCCTCAAAATTTTTTGAAGCTTTGACGTTGGCTTCTTATTTGGTTGTACTACCTTATTATTACCATGTACAGAATCTCAGTGTATGGTATCATCTCTGATGTATGAGATTGATGGAAGCACAAGAGTATGTACATGTTGCACTAAAGGTGCATGAAAAGTAATCTCTGTATGTGTAAATAGAAAACATGAGTCACCATCAGAAAACTTAGTGAATTTATACAACAATGAATTTTGATCCACATTATCAATTGCAATGATGGAATTGTCATGCATGTCAAGTACATAAATTGAATCTGATGTAAATCCAACTTTTTGACCTTTCTGAGTGATCTAATAAAATGAGAGAATATTCATAGAAAGCTTTGGAACATGTAAAACATTCTCAAAACTTCTTTATGGAGTTCCACTCTTCCCTCTTCTACTAATGCTACTAGATTATCATCCCCCATGAGAATAGGGGGTCCTGAGAATGAGCTCAAAGAAGTACATTTTTTCTCTTTTGCTGCCATATGACGTGATGTGCCATAATATTTAATTTGTGAATTAGATGAGGAATTAATTGCAACAAGAGCATGATGATTACCTTTCTTCGAGGCAATATCTTCTTCCTTCTTCTTCTTGGATCCTTGTGGAATGAATTTTCCAAGGTTGTTCTACTGAAGTACTTGATCCATAAGATCAATTTATTTCTTCATGCATGTGGATTCATCGTGATTCAGTTTATTGTAGTAATTTCACTTATTTCCATTCTTCTTCTTCTTATATTTGGAACCTAAACCTGACGAGTCATTGAAACCTGAATCTGAAGAATCCTAGAAGGGTTTGGAATATCCCTCCTTCTTTGGCTCTCAGTGTTGTGATTTACCCTTTCCTTTCTGTTTGGATGGTCTTTTTCCATCATGCATGGTGAGTGAATGTGTTTTAGTATCCTTGATTAGGCCCATATGAATGAGTTTTTTCTTATCATGTGTGAGAGAATAAACAAATTGATCCATGGTAGGAATCTTCCAATTTGTTCCCATGAGATACCTTCCTGATGGAAAGTGGGAACATAGAGAACATATTTTGGTCCTAGCTTGGCCAAGATTCATAGAATAAGTTGGTATACTTGTTTAGAATTATCTATACCACAACATGCTAAGCTCAATATGAAATATTTAAACTTAGTAAAGAAATCGTATATATTATCAAAACTTTTAGGATCCATTGTATTCAACTCTACCTCAAGCATATGACCTCTCATCTAATTCTTCTTTCCAAACAGACTTTCCAAGTTGGTCTAGGTCTTGTTTGGAGTCTTTCATGCAGCAACATGAAACCATATATCAGTTGAAATAAATTCAAGAAGAATTCTTATGGATCCATCCCTTAGGTTCGTCCATATCATCTTCTCAAGTGTTGATGTAGGTTTTGTTTCTATCCCGATCATCAAGTTGTACAGTCCTTTCCTCCTGAGTTGGAATTTTGCCTTGGGATTCCAATAAAAAAAATAGTATGGTGTGAGGATTACCACCAAGTTTGACTGTAGAATAGGTTTCATATGCAATATGCAAGTGAAAAACTGAGAAATCATTGCAGAAAGGGAACTTTAAGTGAAAATTTGTATAAGTTTCAAAAGATAATATTTCGACTTACTTTCTGAGAAAACGAAGAGGTATGTCACCAAACGGTTGAAAGAACACTTGCATAATGGGTCGATTTACTTCTCTTGCTAGTCGTTTCCTAAAAAAGTTAATATTTTGGGAGAAACCATTGCATAAAGGTATGAGTAGATATTTGTATCACTTTCAGGAGGCGAGCTTCCAGCTTACTTTCTGAGAAAACGGTGAGGAATTTTTCCAAATGGTTTAAACCCACTTAGAGAATGGGTATATTTACTTCTCACATGAGTCGTTTCCTCAAAAAATTAATATTTTGGGAGAAATATCTAAAAAAAAATAAGACCATGGATTTTCCTCGCTGAAACTTCGATTTTCCTTATTCTTTGGCTTGAATCGCTCACTCCAAGAAACACAACTATGATACCATGTCAATGTTTCATTGAAACCTACAAAAAATATCTAGATAAAACAAGTAGAAACAAAGCTTATCAAGAAGGGAAGAGACAATCAATATGGAAGAATGAGAAAATATATTCACACTAGTCCAATGAGTTGATGATTGATACATATATGATGATCAATATGATATAATTAATGAGTGGAATACACTCATATATAGGAAAAATTTCCATAATAGAAAAATGCATGCATACATAATAACATAATAGTGATGATATAAAACAAAAAGTCTGAAATAGGACTAGTTAGCTAACTCCCACTGAACTAGTGTGCCGAAATTAAGAATTTCTCCAACGCCCCTCTGAATATTACTATGGAGTAAAACATGAGTCCCGAATACTAGGAAATATTGTGTTCTCATGTAGAATGAAACTAATGATCACTGAAAAAAAATGAGGAAATAGGGAAACCCCGTGGGAACGAAAACCCCCCTCAAAAGACAATGCATCAAAATAAGAAAAAGAAGTTGCTAGGAAATTGTTTTCTTCACTCCAATACCATCCCGCGAACTCTGAAACTTCTGGTCACTGAAAGTATTCATGAAGATGTAGAAATATATATGGATATGATGAAGTCCTTTGGAAACCTATCTAGCCTTGTACCTCTTGATCCTATGGACCCATATATACCCGAAAATATTCCTTTCCAGTAGAAGTGGAACCAGATGCCAAGTCTGATTCTTTAGGAGTGAGTCATACTCCTTTTATATGGTTGCTTGCCATAATGGATTTACCACAACCTTATTGTAGTTTTTTGGATCAATAGATTGAACCATATAGCAATGCATCTGCATCACAGATTCAGAAGTCGAAAGTACATGAGAAGTCTCTTCATGCTGATATCAAGTCCTACTCGAACAAAATGGATTCCCTACAAGGACACCAACTGCTTGAAGTGTGAATTTTTCCATATTTGTAATCTACTAAATCTTTAGTGCTGGATTCTTCTCTCATTGTACTACCTGCTTATTTCCATGTACAAAATCTGAGTGTATGGAATCATCTCTGATGTCTGAAACTGATGGAAGTTGTAACACACCTGTTAGAACTAAGATTCACCCTCTGTGTGCAAGAGGATAAGCCCAGTACCCATCAAAATAAAAGTAAAAGGATTAAAATGGTTTTAGAAGGTGGATTAGTGAAACTATAGAGAGAAGAAAAGATAACAGAAGTAACCATAGAACAGTATGGGACCATTGGGATATGGATTCATAAGTATCATGAATAAAGAAGGAATTTAAGCTGCCTATCAGACAAAAGGATTTAGGTGGCAATGAGTCGACAAAGAAAAAAAAAATCTGACTGATGAACCATGAAAAATTGGCAAGATGACAACAAATCCTCTACCACCTCAAGAATCCATAGATCAGAGAGATGCTACATCTAGACAAGAAGAAAACAAAAAATGTTTGTTGAACCATGAAAGATAGGAAAGAAAACAATAGATCCTCCATTGCCTCAGGATTCCATAAATCAAAGAGATTACATTTAGACAATAAAAAAAATAGAGAAAACCTGATGAACCATGAAATATGGGTATGGCGGCAAGAGAACCTCCATCACCTCAGGAATCCAAAAACCAGAGAGATTACATTCAGACAATAAGAAAAATAGATAAATTATGACAAACCATGAAATTTTTTCATGAAATCAACAAAACCTCCATTGACTCAGGGATCCATAAATAAGAGAGATTACATTTCGAAAAGAAGGAAAAAAAATATATAGTGTAAACTAAGAAGACAACCTGATAAAAACAATTCAAAGGAATATTCAATAACATATATTTACAATCCAATCCCTCAGGCATACAAAATGAAAAATTACAGAGCCCTACTCCTGAAACTCACTCATCTCTGCAGCATTTGAAAAAACACCCCCTCTTCCAAAATAATGAACTAATCGATTTATACTTAGATCGGTCCAAAACTCCCTGAAGTGTGATCTGGCCATTCCATTCAAAGCCTTACATCTACGCCTTCTTCTGTTAGACTGTGTGTGTATCCTCCTGTTAGATGTGAACTCATATCAGCATGGGCCTATAAGAAAAATAATCCATTGGGGGACCTCGAGCTGACCATTTTGTCTCCACAGCCAGACCTTCCATGCCTTCTATTTATGGAGTGAGTCGAGGTTTCAACCACCACTCCTTTTTCATTAACTTCTTTTTATTGGGATTGAAACAAGGCTTAGTTCCTAGGGGGCCATCACACGCTACTCTTGGATTAGATGCTATATAAGAACATGATTGTGGGGCCTTCAAAGGAGGTTTGGATTCAGACTGCTTTTGAGCCCGGAATTGACCACCTTCCACCACATATCTTTTTTACTATACCACGATTTCGATTGCAAGACATCTCAATAATTTTAATGCTCAAGCAAGTTTCATCCTCCCAATGAAGTGTGGTCATCGATTTGGTCATGATATGTGATTTGGGAAAGCCTCGATTTTACTGCCATGCACCGCTCTTGGATGGACCCTACTTCCTGCTGCAAATATCAACGGATCATAATTACTTCGAGAGTTCGGGATTTGGGCCTCTCTAATGTATAACTCTTTCAATCCTCCTAAGTGTCTAATTCTCGAAGTGAGAGATCTGGTGATGCATGGCCTCTTGATCTGGGTGGCCGATATTTACTTTGGAAGTTCAGGATTCAGCCTTCTCTTCTTCTTTCTCATGCAATCCGTCGAAGTGCAGAATTCCTGAAGTAAGAGATCTAGTGATGCATGTCCTCTTGATTTGAATGACCAATATTTACTTCAGTATTTCAGGCTTCGACTCTTTGGGACTTTTCAATGCACAACTCTTACAATCCTCCGAAGTGTTGAATTCCCAAAGTGAGAGATCTGGTGACATGTGTCCTCTTGAATTGGAAGGCCAAGATTTACTTCGAGAGTTTAGGCTTCGTCTCTTCAGTAATTTTCAATGCACAACTCTTACAATACTCCGATGTGTCGAATTCCCAAAGTGAGAGATCTTCCTCCATGTGTCCTCTATACTTGGAAGATCGATATTTACTTTGGGAGTTCAGGCTTCGAGAGTTTTCTTCTACTTGCTCGCATAATCCTCCGAAGTAAATATTTTGAAGTGTGAAATATGCCGACACATGTCCTCAACCTTCAATAGCTCTGATTTACTTCGATACTTTATATCCTTTGCCTATTCGTTAATCCTTGTGCAACTTTGAAATGTTGACCACTTGAGAGTCGCTGATCCAAATAGCTTATGGGATCTCCATCGTTGGAAAACAAAGATGCTTGTTGGTGATTCAAGCCCGAAATGCAATGCTCTGAATTCTTCGCTTTGTGCTCAAGGATGATATTTGCGCAGACCACGAAATTGGTCATCCTATGACCTTTTGACAGCTATGTGTGATAACATTTGGCTCCACAGGGAATGACATGCTCCCTGTGAGTTGCCAAGAATACGAAGTTTCAATGCCTTAGCCTTTGGGCTGTGGATTCGAGCTCAAAAAACATCATTCTTAGGACCACAGGCTAATATGTACACTATCTACTTGAAAAGAAAGCAAACACACATGATCCAAAAGGAGCTTATTTATGTACAAACCTACACTAACTAATTTTTACAATGTTCTAGGTGAAAGAAAACTTCCACTAGAGCCACCCAGACTGCTTGGTAACATAATTCATCTTTTCACTACAAATGATCCACAAATGGTAAGCAAAGTGTGAAAGTAGAATGAAAACATATTTTGGAATGCTGACAAAACCTCCAAGTGATTATAAGATGATTAATTTTGCAGGCTCCAATGCATTTGGAAAATTCAACTCCCTATATAACCCTATAGGGTCATAAAATTTATAAGAAGGCACGCTAAACTGGCAACAAAATAACTTCTTCATTTCATCATTGCTCACCTGTTGTTTGACGTTCTTAGAGTGTACATGTGGATAAAGGATGGATGAAGGTTGGCTAATCCCACGTGATATTTTCTCATTTATAATTTTTGTACATGAGATAAGTTGCACATTTAGCTCTTCCTTTTCTCCTTCATGGCTCTCCCAAAGATTATATTCATAATTATCACATACAAGAACCATGGTACAAGGCTCCAAAGAAGTCATGAAAAATATCTTCTATTCATCAGATTCAGTGGGATATTCAACAAGGATTGGGTGTTTTTGGTCATCATCCGAAGAAACTTTTTCGTCATAAGCAGGACTGCCAAAAACTTATGTTTCAAGAATAGGAATATCCTCTGTAATTTCTTCACAAGAGAAACAAACAAAATATTCCTTTAATTTTGAAAAGCTACGAAAAAATAGAGAGAAATCTTCCCTAGATTTTTTAACTAGCTTATCATCTATATTGGCTTCACACTCAGGAGAAATATCTGATGCAGAATACACTTGCTCTTTGCCATTAGAATATTCAAATGAGAGATGTTGATCCTCATGAACCTTTAAAAAAACAGATACATCTGATATGATGTCAAATGTTTCTGCGTTATTTATATCATGGTGAATATCATTTAACACCTCTTGATCTTCATGGCAAATGATTTCTTCCACAACAAATTCTTCATTACAAATCTGGTTTTCGTGACTAACAAAATCTTTATGAAGCAAATAAAATTCCTCACAACAATTTTCATAAAGATACTCAACTGAAAAATAATCTTTACAAACATAATTGAAAGCTGTATGAAAACCTGCCAAAGAGGTGATTCTTGCAAGGGGAAGAGATCGACACCAATCACGAGCAATCCCCTCTAATGAATTCTTAAAAATATTAATATAAACATCTTCATGCATGATTTGAAGTTGATGAATAAAATCATGAAAATCCAACAAATGTTCAGTTGGTACCTTCCACTCTTCTCCTTGAAATTTAGGAATGCTACTTTCCCATTCATCTCTACTAGGCACTGGATTAGGGAAACCAACTGTCTTTGAAAAATTGCAAAAAAAATACCTGAGATAAAATATTGTCCATTTCAAACCATTGGAGTCGCCAGTAGATTTTCAAACAATGGAGTCACCATGGTGAAAGATAAGCAGTTAGAATAATATCTCCAACTTCAGTTCACCATCTAAAACTGGATCTATTCATTTTCTTTCTCCCAGGGAAGATATCTTCACTTTCATCCCTGAAAACAATGCCATTAATGTTATCATTGAGATTCACCCTTTGACTACAAGAGGATAAGCCCAATACCCATCAAAATAAAAGTAAAATTATTAAAATGGTTTGAGAAGGTGGATCAGTGAGACTATAGAGATAAGAAAAGATAACAGAAGTAGCTACAGATCAGTTTGGGACCATTGGGATATGGAGTCATAAGTATGATGAATAAGAAAGGCATTTAAACCGCCTATCAGAAAAAAGGATTTAGGTGGTGAAGAGGATAATAAGACAAAAAATGTCTGAGTGATGAACCATGAAAAATGGGAAAGATGACATCAGATTCTCTATCACCTCAAGAATCCATAGATCAGAGAGATGCTACATATAGACAATAAGAAAAAAAAGAATGTTTGTTGAACCATGAAAGATGGGAGAGACAGAAACAAATCCTTCATCACCTCAAGAATTCATGAATCATAGAGATTACATTTAGACAATAAGAAAATAAGAGAAAATCTGGCGAATCATGAAAGATGGGCATGACATAAACAAAATGCCCATCGCCTCAAGAATCCATAAATCAGAGAGATTACATTTAGATAATGAGAAAAACAGAGAAAATATGACAAACCATGAAATATGGGCATGACAGCATGAAAACCTCCATCGCCTCAGGAATCCCTAAATCAGAGAGATTACATCCAGCCAAGAAGGAAAACAAAAATAGAGTGTAAACTAAGAAGATAGTTTTTTAGAAACGATTCAAAGGAATATTCAATAACATATATTCACAATCCATTCCTTTAGGCATACAAACTAAAAAATTACAGAGCCCTACTCTTGAAAATCACTCGGCTTTCCAGCCTCTGAAAGAACACCCCCTCTTCCAAAATATTGAACTGATGAATTTATACTCAGATCAGTCCACAACTCCCCAGAGTGTGATCTGGCCATTCCATTCAAATCCTTACATCTATGCCTTCTTCTGTCAGACTGTGCATGTATCCTCCTATCAGATGCAAACTTAGCTCAACATGGGTCCGCAGGAAAAATTTTCCATCGGGGTACCTCAAGCTTACCATTCTATCTCCATGACTAGACCTTCCATGAATTCTATTTATGGAGTGAGTCGAGGTTTCAACCACCACTCCTTTTTCATTAACTTTTTTTCTAAGGATCAAAATGAGGCTTAATGCCTAGGGGGACACCACACACTCGTTTTGGATTAAACTCTATATAAGAACATGATTACGGGGACGTCAAAGGCAGTTTGGATTCACACTGCTTTTGAGCCCACAATTCACCACCTTCTTCCACGTAGCTCTTTTAATACACCACGATTTTGATTATGGTACTGCTCAATAATTTTAATGCTCAAGAAATTTGTGTCCCTACAATGGAGCGTGGTCACCGATCTGGTCATGATATGCGATCTGGGAAAGCCTCGCTTTTTCTTCCATGTGCCACTCTTGGATGGACCCTGCTTCCTACTATGGAGATCAACAACTCACAATTACTTCGAGAGTTCGAGCTTCGGGCCTTTCCAATGCATAGCTCTTTCAATCCTCTGAAGTGTTGAATTCCCGATGTGAGATATTTGGTGATGAGTGGCCTCTTTATATGGATGAACGAGATTTACTTCGGGAGTTCGGGCTTAGACCTTCTCTTATTCTTTCTTTTGCAATCCTCTTAGTGTCAAATTCCCTAGGTGAGAGATCTAGTGATGCGTTTCCTCTTGATTTGGGCGACTAATATTTACTTCGGGAGTTAGGGCTTTGGCTCTTTACGACTTTTCAATGCGTAGCTCTTACAATCCTCTGAACTGTCGAATTTGCAAAGTAAGATATTTGGTGACACATGTCCTCTTGTTTTGGAGGACCGAGATTTACTTCGGGAGTTCGGTCATCAACTCTTTAGGACTTTTCAATGCGCAACTCTTACAATCCTCTGAAGTGTCGAATTCCCGAAGTGAGATATCTACCTCCACATGTCCTCTAGATTTGGACAAGCGATATTTACTTTGGGAGTTTGGGCTTCAGGAGTTTTCTTCTTCTTGCTTGCACAATCCTCCAAAGTAAATCTTTCGAAGTTCAAGTGATTCGGATTATTTTCGACACGAAATGAGAGCAGAGATATAATAAAGAAATTCACAGAGATATCATGGATATCCAATAATATAACATAAATGTATCAGAGATGCAACCATAAACACAAAGCTACAGTAATACACGATTCTATTAATGAAATAAATGTACAGAGACTGTAAAAATACAGAGTGAAAGACTCGCTAGAATGGTGGCACCTTATCTCTGAGAAATGATGTGATGACTACTCGCATTCGCAAGAAGATGATTAAAATGAGGCTCTGAAGGAATTTTTACAATAAACAGGAATGCCAAAAACCCTAGACATCCAAAAACCTAACCCTAGGATATGAAGCACCAAAAGTCACGTGGGCCTTGTTTGGGTAAGTTAGTACATCAACTTCTCGGGGTTGTAACTTTTGCATACGATCTTCATTTTAGGCATATGATATCTCGTTGGAAAGGTATTGTCAAGGAGATTCATTTTGGGGGATCAATAATTCCTTTGTCTACCATTAATAACATAGATCTTAAAAAACCTTCATTTAGGCCGTCAAAATGGCCTCGGAAGTCAAAACCTGCTAAAAATAGTAAATTGCCAAAATTGCCAGAAAATTGTTTTGAGCCAGTCGAAAAAGGTGGCTGGCCACCGATATCCACCTATATCATCAATATTTGTTGACGAATTTCCTCAACCTTCAATATCTTGGATATACTTTGGGACTTCGGCTCCTCTGCCTAGTCGTTAATCCTTGCATGACTTTGAAATACTGACTGCCCAAGAGCCATTGAACCGAACTGATTATGGGATCTCCACCATTGAAAAAAAAACCTTCTTGTTGGTGATTCAAGCTCAAAATGGACTTCTATGAATGCTACTCATTTTTCTCAAGGATGATATCTTCACAGACCGTGGACTTGGTCGTCCTGCGACCTTTTGAAAACTATGTGTGATAACAACACCCAACACATTAAGTACCCTTTTAAGAAAAGGGGCATAAAATTTTATCTTTCCTTAAACATATATAATCCTCTCTCTAACATCGTCATCCTCTTCTTCTCATAAATATCTTTCCAACCAATGTCACCACGCTCCAACCCGAGCTCTAGTTCGAAATTTATTCCCTTCTGAAGCTATGCAAACCTCATTAGTCAAAGGCCACATGGCACCCACGTGGATCCACCTCACATGTATCGTTTCCAAGTTCCTACATCCATGGTGTAATTCCATCCACTGTTCAAACCAACGACGTGACTTAACCTTCATCTAACACACAATCCAAAGGATAGTTCGATGTTTGGTGCTTCGTTGTTGAACATCCCTTTTCTCTTATGCACACATGTCCTCCGGAGTTGCGAACTCTTGAATTTCCAAAATCCTTCCACGTAGCTCTAGAATTCATCCCTTTCAACTTATCCTCATCATGAAACTCAAAACTTCTTGGGTCCCAAAGTCCGGACTCCCGAAGGGTCAACTCTCGCACGTGGTGTTGTACTAGAAATGAGGGAAAATACAGGTGGGTGCCTCATACTCCTCCTGCCAATTGGAGTAAGTGGTGAATGTTAGGTGTGATTTATGGTAGGACAAAGCTAACATGTGTCCCCTTAATTTACTGACATGTGTCACATATTAATGGGCATATAGGTTCGGTGGAATGCATGAATCTAGGTGACATGTGGCATGTTAATGGTGGATCCATGTCGATCTGGATAACTTCATTGTGTCATGTAAATTTAGATGGATATCCTTCCAATCCCTTTAATATTGCGGTCAAGACAGGTCCACGTAAACCCTCTATCTATGACCTTCATTACTCTCGAAGTAGTCAATGCCAGTCTGACCATGACCTATATCTGACGGTTAGGAAGGTCCCAAAGAGTTCCGAGATCTATGGAACTTGTCACTTCACAACTCCAACATTCAGGTGGTTCTACCCACTCCAAACTCCTTTAAGTGTTGTACATGATCCCTTCATCTTGGTTGATCGAATGCTTGAGAGGGATCTCAAAGGGTCATTAGATCAATAATCTGCATTGCTTCACAACTCCAAAATTCAGGGAGTTTATTGTCATGACATCACCGCCCTCCCGAATTAAGGCTTCATTGAAGTGTTGATTATAGTATGGATTTAACAGAAAGGAGGGATCCTGAATTATTCCCAAATTGATGGCTCACATCACGTCGTAACTTCAGTGTTCATAGGTTTCCTTTCCTCAAACCACCCTTTCTTTGACAATTTTGAACTATGAACATGCAGAGAACTTTGATCAATGGTCCATGTGCACTCTACAATGGGCGTACAAGATCTTCTCTGAACTTTGGGCCTTTAGGATCTCTCGATCCAAATCACAACACTCCTCATATTTCGTAGAGTGTCAAATTTTGAACCACATTTTGATCTGTCACCACGTGCTCTTGAAGCCAAGAGACAGGATTTTTTCCGACCTTCAAAGCTTCATGAAACTTACATGCTCTCTTTCTCCTACCTCTATATGGACCAAACAGTGAGTGATAGGTATGATATGCAGATAAGGCAATGATGACACATGGTCCCTTCAGAGGGTGACATGTATCATGTGTTAATGGGCACAAAGGGTCTGAAATATGTGAAAATCCAAGCAACATGTGGCACATCAAACATGGGTCCACATCTCCCTAGGTGACATCAACATGCCACATCACCTCATACTAACATCCGTCCAAACCCTTTGATCTCACAATCAAGATGCATCCATGTAGACCTAGGATCTACAACCTTTGTCGCTTCGCAAATTTATCTTTCAAGGGTTTTAAGGTGTAATCCTCTACTTACTCTGTGAGTAGGTCAAATCCAAATTGACTTTGGAGTAGATCCAATGGTCATGAGTGGTCTTGAATATCCTCCATATTGATGGCTCTCGTTACTTCGTGACTTCGATGTTCGAGGGTTTTGGCACTACAACAACTATATTCTCCCGAAGTGGGGCTTCGCCAAAGTACCATACATGAAACCCTCCACTGATAGATCAAATGGTGAAGAAGGGTCCCTAATGGAATCCCCATATCAATGTCTCACTAAATTTTATGACTTCGACATTTGAGGGTTTGGGGATTGCCAAGTTTTGACATTCCACAGTTCTGAACTCCCGCACCATTCGTACTAGCGCAAGGTCCCCATATTGTTGAGGAAAAGATATGAAATGATCTTACTCAAAAAAAATTAGATACCACTTGGCTAAAGAAAGATATATGGGAATATCACCCTTTGTTTATAGCCATCAAAATTGGTATCCTAATTCACGAGTATTATTTACAAGTGATTTGGTTGTTTTTTTATAAATAAAAGCTTGCTGAAAAAATCATTAGTTATGTAATTTTCTGAACATATCAAATGCTGAAATAAATATAGAGACAGAAGTAAAGACACCAAGTCCATAATCAAAATAGATGAGACATAAAGAAATCCTTTATTTCATTTCAATTCATCAAAGAATCGTTCTCTTTACAAAATTTCCTGAGGAAGTTTTGGACCAAAGTCAAAATTAGATGTCCCCGATGAAACATACAAAAGGACTTATGACAGAAACTAAAAAACTAAAATTTAAAATATAGATCATCTTGCCACATATTTCTTCCCACTCGACTCTCCACAATAGCCTTTGTCAGTCATGAAATCTAATTCACAAGTAGACAAATCTACATAGACTATTAAAGATAGATAAACACCTCTGAAAAACAAGTGTCTAAATGATGTAATTCAACCCTGAATATTGATGTCTACAATAGGACCCTACTATCATAAAAGAGAATTAGGCTTCTAATGAATTAAGTAATGAATGAAAACTGAAATATCTCAACAAACACTCAAAGAGAAATCCTTAGTATGCTTCTCCTTCTATTCTCCTCTTGTTCCCCCCTTTCCTTTTTCCTTTAAGCAAATTAGAATTGGTTGAAGTAGTTGAACTACTTCCTTAGTTAAGTTACCTAAAAATCAACAAACTTTTTTGTTAAGGGGGAAAAGTAATAAATCATAATAAGGGTTTTTAAATAAATAATAACTAGTAGGTGGGACCCCTTGTGACTCCCATTAGCTTTTAACAATCATAACACAGCTAGTTAATAAAAAAAAACATTCCTCCTTATGACTTCCATCATCACATTCATATTTGACAATTTATCTCAATGATAATTGAAATTATTTCTGAAAATATATTACCCATATATCCAAAAAATAGTGTGCTGTCCAAAATTTCAAAAGTCAACTGTTCTCAATAATTAATAAATAAAAGTTTAAAATCCATATTTTATACTTTGTGAGGAAATCTTTCCCTTATTGCTGCTATCACATTTTGATCTTTCTGAATTTTCCTTAGGCTGTGTGGAGCCTTTAGGCCTAATCTCACTGATCACATGAGAGAAATCATCTCTTAAATACATGTGGGAGGACACAGATTTATCAAAGTCATTTGAGGGTGAGGAAAGGGCTGCAGTGGATTTTCCTTTGTTAGGAGCATGGTGGGCCTCAATTTTCAACCTTTTTCTTGCATGGGAAGACTGAATTGGTGAGTGGAAAGGGGAATCTTGGACAATTTGATTGATAGGTGGGAGAGCAGGTAAAGATAGGTCAGGCCAACCACGATGTTGGGACTCTGTCGGGTGGACAATCTCTTGCCATTCATTGTTTTCAAGAACTTCAGGTGCAGTGAGACATGAGGAGGCACGGGGATTCCAGGGACCTGTGGGGCTTGGAAGGGAGGCCTTTCAGGCCTAGGTTGGACCACTCCTTTCCCAATCTAGTTAAAAAACCCATCTTGAAATAGTTTTCCTAACTCTTGCGAGTCTGCATCAAAGTGTATATAGAATCATGGCCTTCTAGGGCCCCTGTTTCAATTACCTCTTCCTCGGTTACCCCTGCAATGGCTAACTGTGATGAAAAATCTCATTCCTATATGCATAATTGATTAGCAAATAGTTTCTTTAACAACCATACATGACAATTATTTTTAAAATATGAAAAACAAATTGGCTCAACAACATATCAGACTCATGCAATCCAATCCATACAATCGTTTAATAGTTGTTAATGAGTAGGGGGTGAATAAGGGCTCTGAGATATGTGAGGGGTTGTAGTGAGCGAAAATGTTATAATGATGGGGCAAAACGATCATGATTGCTGCTCACAAACCTCAAACAATCAGTTGTATCATAAATGAAAATAATTCATCACTGTAATTCATCCCTGCGATCCCTTAACTGTCATAATACATAACTTATCTTAAATATAATTAAATTTTAGGAACAGGGAATTCTGATTACAACTTTGTAATCAATCTGATCAATCAGAGACGGGCCAATAATCAAAATCATTGTCGATGCTACTCAACCAACTCATGAAAATCAACAAGATATCAAATGGGGTGTAACTGGTTTAATTTATCAAAATCAGGCTCTGTAAATAATTACAAAATAACCAAGTGTTCGCTCAGTGGAATCAAACATAGGGAGACCAGAGGCCAACCACATCAACAATAGGTGAGAGACTTTGAGAAAATCACAATGGAAACATACACCTCATATACCTTAGCTTGCAAGACAAGGTGACCATTCACACTAGGTAGGGTAGACCGTGATGGAAGAGAGAAGAGGCTGATTACTAGCCAACAACCAACACCAAGAACACGCAGGGCATAACCCTTATGGTTTTCCCCAATAGGTGAATAATGTTGATAGAAGTGTAGAGTTCAGGTACAATCAATCAACCCTAAAGCAAGCTTGGCATAATATCCACCCATAACCAACTGTGAGGATACCAATAACATGAAATGAGCCCTCGACCAGGTGGGAAACGATATACAGTGACCAAAAGGTGGTTTAAATCATACACAACAATCCCATAACACCAAATACAATCGGGTGTGGCTACAATGACTGTGAGGATATGGCCATGAAGGCCAAACAGAATGAAATCCTCCAAACAAAACCCATAAAGATAATAGAGAGCCATCACGGCTTCCACCACACAGATCGGTTAATGAAATCATGACTTCAACCATCAAATTTTCCACTTGCAAAGAATAACCCAACAACCATTCTAGAGAGACACCACATGTTTACATAATTGCCAACCTCAAGAAAACACAAACCAATACATCACTGAGCCAAGAATTATTTCATAAACAGAGCGAGTTCATGGATGGGCGAAAAAAAAATACCTATAACCAAATGGCCTTAAAAATGCGAGATTGGTCTAGCAGTTCCTTCCACGCCTGAATATCAGAGTTTAACCATAGAAAAAATCAAATGAATAATAACCAAGCTAGGGTGACAACCAATGAGAAAAGTATGGAGTGACATGCATTTACTACAGGTCACTTCCATCCTCCCTTCATTCAATTACGTAGTATACGACATCCAGTGAAGCCATTAATCTAGGCATTGAAACTTGCATACATTGCTAGCCAAATGCGCCACCCGATCCATACTAACCATTTCTCAAAAACGATACTACAACATATATCAAATGTGCTTCAAATAACTTAATAAAATCGCATAGCCACTAACATTGCTAGTAACATAGTTACCAACTTAATGAGAACTGTGACCCCAAAACGAGAACTCTAGCCCTTAAAACCCATATTTTTGCATAAAAAACATGAAAATCAGCCCCCAAATTAAAAAGTGGTGCTACCGGTAGCACCATTTTTTGTAACTGGGTCAAAATTACAACTTTGTTCAAGCATGAGCTTAAAGGATCAAATGGTTTCTCGAACAAACTTTAAAATCAACCCCCAAATCAAAAAGTGGTGCTACCGGTAGCACCATTTTTTGTAACCGGGTTAAAATTACAACTTTTTTCAAGCATGGACTTAAAGGATAAAATGGTTGCTCAAAAAAACTCTAAAATCAACCCTCAAATCAAAATGTGGTGCTACCGATAGCACCAATTTTTCTATCCGAGTTAAAATTACAACTGTTTTCAAGGATGGCCTTAAAACATAAAATAGTTGCTTAGAAAAACCTTAAAATCGACACCTAAATAAAAACATGATGCTACCTAAAGAAAAATGTTTTTTCTAAATGCTAAAATTATATTTAATTACAACCTAATTCAAAGTGTGGCCTTGACAACAAATCTCTACACAAATAAAAAAACCCAAAATTAGATATTAGATGGAAAATTTATTTACCAACTTTATTTTTTTTTTCTTAATTTTACATTAAAAAATAAATACAGAGAAAATATAAAATCTTAAGAAATATATATTTTCTAATGAAGACAACAACACATCTAAAAAAATATATTCAAAATCCAAATTTAAAAAACAAACAACAAAACTTAACAAAATGGTGAAAACCAAAGAAAAACTAAAAAGAAATAAA
>JASDQU011401920.1:37657-55910 GCA_032191745.1 Picea mariana
ACATCTAAAATAAAACATATTTGACGAAACTAAATTAAAAAACCTTAAAATTTTTATTTTTGTGATAAATATCTAAAAACATTTCATATATATATATATATATATATATATATATATATATATATATAACATATATTTTATATGTTTTACTATATAAAACATATATAATATATGTTTTACATATTAATGTGATAATGACAAGTAACCAACTTAGATGCCAATATTTCGGGTAGCAAACATAGAATATATTATTCATGTGTTAACAACTTGCTTACGCATCAATAACTCAATAATACTACCCACTTCCATTTCAGTCAACAAGTGGTCAAAATAAGGTAGAAAATGAAAAGATAAAGGGTAACATTAACTTAAATCTTAAATTTCTTAACTTAAATCTTAAATTCCTTACTAATTATCATCTCTCTAACTATTAACATCAACCTAAAATTTAATTTATAACACCAACCTAAAATTTATCCTTACTAATTATTATCTTTCTAACTATTAACATCAACCTAAAATTTAATTTATAACAACCTAAAATTTAATTTATAATAATAATGAGTGAAATTTAAATCTCAACTGCACTCGAATAATCTTAACAAAATACCAATTCCCATACATCTTTAATAAAACATTACACAATCATTCATAATACATTCTGGTAAGTGGAATTTGAAGTTAGATTCCACAAAGTTGTTTTAAGACGTTTTGAACGCGATTGGAATTTATTTCAAGTAAATTTTTGAATTTTATTTTGAAATCTTTTAGGAGTTGTTACATATGTCGGGCATTGCCCCAACCCCCGGCGGGCCTAGCCCAGGTCCCATTAACACATATTAAAACATATAAAACATAAACGCATATTAAAACATATAACTTTTAATATACTAACACATAAATAATTATGTGTTTTATATATTAAAACATTTTATATATAAAACATACATATTATATATTTTATATATACATAAAATATATATCTTTTATAGAAATTTGATTTTATATATATATATATATATATATCAATTTGTTTTCGTTTAAATTGTATTTTTTAAGATTTTTTATATAAATTTTTTTTTTTTTGTTATAATTTTAATACATTTTAATTTATTTTTTTTAAATTTAATATTAAAATTTTAATTTTAGGTTTTTTAATTCGAGGTTTTTTTATATATATATTTGAATTTTTGGGGTTCTTTTGGGCCTTTTAAATGTTTTTTTGGGCTATAATTTTTTTTAACTTTTTTTTTCTTTTTCTCGTTTTCTATTACTTTACATATATATATTTTTAATTTTATGATTTTTTTCTCTCTCTATTTTTTTAGGTTTTGCTTCAATGGATTTTTTTAATATAAATTTGTTTTATATATATATATAAATATATATATTAATTTCAATTCTTTTTGTTGTCTTATTTTTTTTAGTTTTTAATTCATCAAAAAAAAGAATTATATTTAGAAATGGTGTTATTTAACTACAATTATTTTCTATGTATTGAAGTAATGGTAAAACAATATGTTAAAAATGATATTTTCCACTATATTTAAAAAGTATGGAACCATAATTTAATTAAGGACACATAATTACATGAAAAAACTTAATTTAAAATAAATAAATGGTGTACAACAATTTTAACATTGGATGGAGCATGCAAATATGATTAAAAACACTACTGAATAAAAATAAAATAAAAATAAAAAATGGAAAAGTTTGAAAATAGATGAAAAAGCACACTCTAGAAAAAAATGAAAAATAAAAAAATTGAACAATTTGAAAATAAATGAAAAAACAAGCATTTAAAAACAAAAAAGTGGAAACCTTATGTATCAGAAAATTTAAAATATCAAAAGTCCACCTAAAAAGGGAGGGGTGTGCTACCGGTAGAACCATTTTTAAAAACGGGGTAAAAAACTTGAACCCCCCAAAAACGAGAACTCTGTAGAGTTATCATTAAGCTGGTAACTATGTTTAGTTAGGACTAACATCAATTTCTTTAATTTCAAATGCATATAGTATAGCATAGCATAGCATAGTTTAGTTCCTTCTTCTTGGATTTTTTTCATATTGCTCTTGTCTCTTGTTATAACTAACATATGTCTTGTGTAGGTGTAACATGTAATAAATCATGGATCCAATAGCAATGTAATAACAATGAATATAATTAATTCATACATGGAATTTAGAGTTTAGAGCATCAGAACCAACACATAAAATCCATTATCCATCTGCCATTATGTTGCAAATGAAACCAATATTTCATCATCAATCATGCAGAACCCTGTAAGCAGTGTCGAACAACATCATAAATGTGTAATAAGAACCTTATATGATCCTCCAATATACAAAGGGGTCCCACCTACTAGTATTATATATATCATTAACTTATAAATAATAGTCTTTGGAAATACATTGTGGGCGAAATCCTTGTTGCGATTTTTATCATTAACAAACTGGTGACTCCACGGGGAAATTTGTTCCCAACAGATTAAGAATTCATAACAAATGGTTTCTTAAACCAAGAAAAACATATCAGAGGATATAACCAGAATGATTATGCAACAGAGGGAAGTGAGCGAATTTAATGGAAAAATGACCGGGAATTTGGGAACAACTGATGAAAAATGTTAAGTATGAGGGGATTTATCCTTGTATTCATAATCATTCAACCAAAATATGCACTTTACTTCAAGGAGAAAAATTTATGGACTTGCTCTTTTAATTCTCAAATTGATGAAGAAATGGAAAGAAAAAGCGATGAATAACCAATTTCTTTATAAGACAACAACGAAAGCAGATAAAAAATTCAAGTGTGATTTTAGGGGAAGCATCGTAACAGTTGTGTAATATTGATTGTTATTGACTAACAATATCTTTCATGAGTGCCATTGTGGCGAGACTGATCCAACATCTTATTCTTGACCAAAATCAACTAAAAGATGAAAAGCAAGAAAAATCATGACAGAATTAAGATTACAAAAATTAAAATAGTAGGAAATAAAAAGAGAGAATTGTAAAAGAAGAAGGAAGATTATAAAAAATGAAAGAAGAAATCAAATTACTGTAAAAGAAGAAATGAAAAATAGTGGAACAATGAAAACAAAGCTAGACTACTAATATACAGAAAATCCAAACAACGTTAAAACTTTTCAAGTTGGTTCCACGTAATGCTTCAAGTGAGAACCTTTAGTGTTGTAGGAAAACAATCACTCTTGTAAATCTTTTAGAATGTAAGAGTTAGTACCCAGGACAATAGCGATTTTGAAAGGACCTACCCATATCTCTTGAAACTTCGAGACAATTGACAACCCTTTAACGTACACAATTACATCATCAAGATATATATGAATAACTTCACCGATCAAATCGTCAAGAGTTATTTGCATAGGTATTTCAAAAGTGGTACTTGCATCAGATAAGACAAAAGGAATACGTTCATAAGTCAAGGTACCCAAAATAGTAATAAATGTGATTTTGAATTTATCTTCCCCTTCTACCTTGACTTGATTGTAACCGGAAAAACCATCAAGTAAAGACATCATTTATGACCCTGCAACTTGCTGTAAAATCATTTCCATGTTAGGGAAAGGAAAGTGATCTTTTATACTAGATCGATTTAATGCACAGAAATCAACGCATAACCTAATCTGATCATTTGTTTTTCGAACAGGAACCAAATCGGAAACCCATTCATAAGATTTGACCGGAAAGATGATTCCATCTTTCACGAGTTTTTCCAACTCCTTTTGAATAGTTTCTTCCAGTGCAAGTTTGATAGGTATTTATTTTTGCCTATCTGGTTTTATGCCTTATTTGATGTGGATGGCATGATGCAAAAGACCAGGATCAAAACCATGAATATCCTCATAAAAACAAGAAAAAACATCTTGAAATTCACCAAGTAGCTTGGAAAACTTCATTTTCTCTTCATCAAAACATTGGGCACGTATTCTAATGTTCTTTGGAGACTCGGGTGTCCCAATGTTCTAGGAGATGGTTTCACCCACCTTCCCTTTCGAATCCTGTTCTTTTAATTTCTCTTTATTTCTTACATCACTTGATGAAAATGAACTCTCTAGAGGAGTCAATCCTTTAGTAATATTTTTATGTTCTATGGATATAAGTTCCTTGGGCTTATAAGGTTCATTTTGAATGAAAGCACATATTATCTCATTGCTAGGGAAGACGTGCCAAGATTCTATATTGTCAGGGATATGTGGACAATATAGATATTGAAATGTACAATCAGGTCTATGTGGTAGAAGTTTCCAATTAGGAGAGGCTGCAAAAATAGCTAACCAATCATCCATTGAGTTCAATTCCCTCTTAACATGAGTGATGTTAAAGGATAACAAGTTTGAGATAACTTCCCAAATAGTTTGGGTATACCATTTCGTCAAATTGTTTTTAGGAGAGTATATCCTACATACAGAGTTCACAACAAGCTTAGAATCTCCAAAAACTGAAAGGTGACCATAACCAAGATTATAGGAATTTTCGATGCCAAATAATAAAGCTTCGAATTCAGTGACATTATTTGTGCAAGAAAACTCCAACCTCAAAGAGAAATTATGAATTTTCCCCACAGGAGAGTACAAGATTATGCCATCTCTATTACCTTCACTAGAGCATGAACCATCAAATTTCATGTGCCACATACCATCATCTAAATCAATCTGTTCCAAGGGAATTTTATCCTCCTCAGCAAAGATGGAATACACCCCTAGGTCCTCTTCGATATAGTTCACATTAGGTTGTGGAACAATTTATATGTAAGGTGAAATCCTGCCCTCTCTAGGGACTATAATGTTTTTACCATTCCTAGGAACAAATAAGTGTGTCCTGTCGAGTGAGAGGTATCCACCCATCAAAGATTGCCAATATCTTCCCAATATGATTGAGTAATTTCTTACTGGCATATCAATTACCTTAATTCTAAGGGTTGTCCTTATTTCAAGGTGTGCACAGAAAACTAAGGTCACATCTTTAATCTCACCTATGGTCCTCTGTTGTAGACTATTATAAGAGAGCATGCTCCTAGGGTTTTCATTTGTACAAGACAATCCTAGCTCTTCCATAATAATATTTGACATCACACTTGGTCCCGAACCACCATCAATGTGGAAAAAATGGGCAATCTTATCCATAATCTTTACAGAAATATAAAAAAGGCGGATTTTTACAGGGTATCTAAAGTTATGTACACCTACTTTATTTACAAATCAATCCTCTTGATTTACCTCTTCAGAGAGGTTGGCTATGGTGAAATATTTTCCTTCCATAAATTGTTTTAGATGCCTCTGTTGTTCAGGGACAACAACCATGTCTAGAAAGGTTGTATCTTATTTGATGTTGTACAACTAATTTAGAATATTATATTTGGAAGAGGGGAGAGGGGAAGTTGTTCCTTGACTGTTAGGAACCTTAGAAGCCTGAACCATAGAAGTTGGTGATGATGATATTTCACTATAAGAATTGTGGGGAGGATCATATTTGTCTTTGGGAGCGTAGGATTTGTTCCTAGTATTAATGATCATGACATCTTCTGGCTTTGCAAAATCTAGGACAACAATGGTAGTTTCTAGTCTTTTACCAAAGATATTATCTTTGACGCTCTTCCTTACCTCACATGTGGATTCCTCCTGGTGTTCCTCGCAAAACTTACACCAACTTCGAGGCATGATAGATTTAGGTTGAAAATTATTTTCAATTGGATTTCTAAAGGGGGGTGCAGAAGAGGATCAAGCTCCAGGGGTGAGAGGGGACACATTTCCCTTTCTCTCATATGTTATCATACAATTATTCATATCTCTTACTTTTTGTAAGAGGGAGGACATGTATGTATGTTTAACTGATTCTCCCTGGGAAAGACCTGTTCTTTCGAGATGTTCTTCATACTCTAAAAATGTATGCAGAGTGGAACTAGTTATCAATGGATTTTTCCTCAAGATTATGATTATAGGGGGAAGGTAATGCATTGTAGTAATGCATGAAAGCAGCTTCGTTCTAAGGTTGAATGAGTTCAAGGATTTGATTCTATAACTTAGTGAAACACAAGTTAAAGGACTTGATGGTCTCACCATTATTATAAGAGATGTTATTGTACTCCCGTAACTGCTCAATTGGGATTTTAGATTTCCCATAGGTGGACTTGAACCAATAAACTAACTCCTCCCATGTAGACAAAATCTTAGGAGGAAGGTCAAATAAATTGACCACAGCCTTTCCTTCCAAGGAATTGACGAATAAGTGCATGCAAGTATCGTTGTCATTTTCTCCTACGTTGTGAAAAGCATTATAAAATGCCACCATGTGTTCATTTGTAGTGACAATGTTATTCCCCGAAAACCTAGGGAGATTCTCTTTGAATTTAGGAAGTGGACGAGTAGTAGGTGCTAGGTTTAGAGGAGAAGAAACATGCCACAATGTGGTTTTGGTGTCTTCTTCAAACTGAAAAAGCCCATACTTTTTAATGACTTTGGGGGGATTTGTAGTAGATTGGACAGGGATATGGTGGCTATATAAGCTACCAATCACTAGTGAAGTTGAACACTGAGAGAAGGAAGCACTTCTAGTGCCACCGAAGCCACCACTAGATGCCATATTGTGGATGATGGGTGAGGGAGAGAAATACAACCTAGATGAATTAGACAAGGTACTCCTTAGATCACTTTGTTGGGTAGATAACACAACATTCCTTCTCCCTATTTCAGCAATAGGATTAATTTTAGGTGATAAGCCTCTTCTTATCCTACAAACACGAGAGTCTAAGGACATGAAAGTAAGGCCAAAAATGAAGGAACAAGAAGGTTATTGTCGATTTATAGGTTGTCTACATCTAGCTTCCCAACATTCTTGGGCACTAATATCTCGTTCGATTGCTTCCCATGAATGATTAATCTCAACACGAGTATTGGCAGTGTCTAAAATGGTGTTGAACAATTTCAAAATAATTTTGTTCTGATCTTGAAGATGGGGCTCAATATTGGCTTCCTTGCAACATGCACAAACATTAAGAAATAAAATAGTCAAGAATCAATATTAGAAAAAATAGGTGTATTCAATGCTAATCAAGCATAAAAATTAACTAGAGAGATATTGAAGATCTCTCCAGTATGGTTGCCAAATAAATGTTGAGGAAAAGATATGAAATAATCTTACTCAAACATTTTCAGATCCCTCTTGGATAAAGAAATATAGACGGAAATATCACCCTTTGTTTATAGCCATCAAAATTGGTATCCTAATTCACAAGTATTGTTTACAAGTTCTTAGGATGTTTTTTTATAAATAAAAGCTTGCTAAAAAAATCATTATTTATGTAATTTTCTAAACATGTCAGATGTTGAAATAAATATAGAGACATATGTAAATACACTGAGTCAATAATCAAAACTGATGAGACATAAAGAAATCCTTTATTTCATTCCAATTCATCAAAGAATTGTTCTCTTTACGAAATTTTCTAAGGAAGTTTTGGACCAAAGTCAAACTTAGACATCCCCGATGAAATATACAAAAGGACTTCTGAAACAAAGTAAAAAACTGAACTTTAAAAATTGTATCATCTTGCCACAGATTGTTTCCCACTCGACTTTTCACACTAGCCTTTGCCAGTCATGAAATCTAATTCACAAATAGACAAGTCTACACAGACTATCAAAGATAGATCAACACCTCTGAAAAAAAAGTGTCTGAATGATGTAATTCAACCATGAATATTGTTGTCTACAATAGGACCCTTCTATTGTAAAAGAGAATTAGGCTTCTAATGAATTAAGGAATGAATGAAAATTGAATTATCTCAACAAAGACTCAAAGAGAAAACCTTAGTATGCTTCTCCTTCTATTCTACTCTTGTTCCTCCCTTTCCTTTCGCCTTTAAGCAAATTAGAATTGGTTGTAGTGGAACTACTTCCTTAGTTAAGTTAACTAAAACTCAAACAACATTTTAGTTGAGGTGGAAACGTAACAAATCATAATAAGCGTTTTTAAATAAATAATAACTAGTAGGTGGGACCCCTTGTGACTCCCTTTAGATTTTAACAATCATAACACAACTAGTTAATCAGAAAAAACATTCCTCCTTGTGACTCCCATCATCACATTCATATTTGACAATTTGTCTCAATGATAATTGAAATTATTTCCACAAATATATTACCCATATATCAAAAAAAAAACGTGTTGTCCAAAATTTCAGAAGTCAAATGTTCTCAACAATTAATAAATAAAAGATTAAAGCCCATATTTTCCACTCTAGAAGGAAAAATTTCCCTTGTTGCTTTTGTCATCTTTTGATCTTTCTGAATTTGTTTTAGGTTGTGTGGAGCCTTTAGGCCTAATCTCACTGATCACATGAGAGAAATCTTATCTCAAATGCATGCATGAGGAAAAAAATTTATCAGAGTAATTTGAGGCTGAGGAAAGGGTAGCAGTGGATTTTCCTTTGTCAGGAGCATGGTGGGCCTCGGTTTTCAACCTTTTTATTGCATCGGAAGACCGAATTGGTGAGTAGACAAGGGAAACTTTGAAAATCTGATTGATAAGTGGGGGAGAAGGTAGAGACAGGTTAGGCCGGCCACGATGTTGGGAGACTGTCGAGTGGACAATCTCTTGCCATCCGTCGTTTTTGGGAACTTTAGGTTGCAGTGAGACATGAGGAGGCAGAATGATACCAGGGACCTATGGGGCTTGGAAGGGAGGCCTTTTAGGCCTATCTTGGACCACTCCTTTCCCAATCTATTTAAAAAACCCATCTTGAAATAACTGGCCTAACTCTTGTAAGTCTGCATCGAAGTGTATAGAGAATCTTGGCCTTCTAGGGTCCCTGTTCCATTTACCTCTTCCACAGTTACCCCTTCCATGGATACCTCTGCTGAAAATCCTCATTCTTGTATGCATAATTGACTAGAAAATAGTTTCTTTAACAACCATACATGAGAACTATTTTTAAAATATGAGATAAAATTTCTCTTAGCAACATATCAGACTCATGCAATCCAATACATACAATCGTTTAATAGTCGTTAATGAGTAGGGGGTGAATAAGGGTTATGGGATATGCGAGGGGTTGTAGTGAGCGAAAAAGGTTATAGTGAGGGCGGAAAAGATCATGATTACTGCTCACAAACATCAAACAATCAACTGTATCATAAATAAAAGGAATAGATCATTGTAATTCATCAATGTGATCCCTTAACTGTCATAATACATAACTTATCTTAACTATAATAAAATTTTAGGAACAGGGAGTGGATAGTGAATATCAAAAGGCGGGGGGGATTTTAAATAGCGAAAAGTGAAATAATGGTAGGGGAAAAGAGAGGATATTGTTCGAAAAATCAATTAAGTAATCCATAAAAGCAATTATGTATTCAATACAACTATTCAAACATCAATTAAACAATTATTGTTGTCAATTAAACTATTATCGTGTGTTAAAACTTGTTTACTGTCCACATCTAGTTTCCTTAAAATCTTCTAATTAACATATAATAATCATACTCATAATCCTCTTGACTTCACCCATCTTGTTTAAAGAGTTTTTCTTCCTTTTCATTTACCCCCCTTTCATATTTAAAACAAAATACAAGGAACACACAGGCATTTGTTTCAAGTCTGTTCAGCATAAAAAATCACCACTACCCATAAATTAATTTCTCAAATCAAACACAGACAGAAGATCTTTTAAAACATGCCCGATTCCATTCATTTAACCAATCTAACAATTAAATTGCAATGAAACCATACTACTGAAAACCTTGTTCCCATCTGTGATGGTGCAATAAATGATACAATGCATGATATCCATAAATCATACAAAGTAGACAACCAAGACACAATTATCAACTTTCAAGTTGCGATAATCCCAATCGGGCAAATTAAACACACAACAACAACAACCACCACTTCAATATTTACCACACTGTAGGAACACACAGACCAATGCATAATGAAAAGAGGCATCTCTATGACTGTACATATCCAATTACTTCCAATCAAACCATTAAAACAATGTTGAGTTATCAATCCAACTGTTACAACAAAAGGAGGCAACGACTATATGCCCATTATCATTCCTTTTCACAAATTCTCTAATCAACCACTTAAACAATGTTGATTTATCAACTCAACTGTCATAATAAAAGAATGCAACGACTAAGTACCATTTATCATTTATGATTACAAATGTGTAATCAATCCAATCAAACAAAGTGGAGCCAATAATTAAAATCATTGTCTACGCTACTCAACCAACTCATGACAGTCAACAAGATACCTGATGGGTTGTAACTGGTTCAATTTATCAAATTATAGGTCTATACATAATGACAAAATAACCAAGGGTTCGCTCGGTGGAATCAAACACAGGGAGACTGGAGGCCAACAAAATCAACAATAGGTGAGATATTTTAGGACAAGTACGGTGGAACCATAAGCCTCATAAACCTTATCTTGCAAGACAGGGTGACTGTTCACACCAAGTACAATAGACCACAATGTAGGAGAGTACAGGCTTCTTACCGACCAACAACCAACACCAAGACCACGCAGGGCATAACCCTCGTGCTTTTCCCCAATAGCTAATTAATGTTACAGAAATGCAGAGTCTGGGTACTATCAATCAACCCTAGAGAAAGATTATTGGCATAATAGCTACCCATAACCAACTGTGCGGATACCAATAACATGAAATGAGCCCTCGACCAAGTGGGAAATGATATACAGTGACCAAAAGGTGGTTTAAATCATACAAAAAAACCCATAACACCAACTACAACTAGGTGTGTCTACAATGACTGTGAGGAGACGGACAAAAATGCCAAAACATAATGAAACCCTCAAACAAAATCCCATAAAGACAACAGAGATCCATCACATCTTCCACCACACAGATCAGTAAATGAAATCGCGACTTCAACCATCAAATTTTCTATTTGCAACGAATAACCCAACAACCATTCCATAGGAACACCATGAGTTTACACAGTTGCCAACCTCAAGAAAAAATAGACCAATACATCACTGATCCAACATTTATTTCATAAACAAAGAAAGTTCATGGATGGGGGGATAAAACATACCTGTAACCAAATGGTATTAAAAATGCAAGCTTGGTCGAGCACTTCCTTCCAAGTCTGAATATTGGAGCTTAACCACAGAAAAAATCAAATGAACAATAACCAAGCTAGGGTGATGGCCAGTGGGAGAAGTATGTAGTGATGTGCATTTATTGTACGTCTCTTCCATCCTCCCATCATTCAATTACATAGTATACAACATCCAACAAACCATTAATCCATGCATTGAAACTTGCATACATTTCTTGCCAAATGTGCCACCCGATCCATAACATATATCACATGTGCCTCATATAACTCAATAAAATCGTATAGCCACTAACATTGCTAGTTAGGTCTAACATCAATTTCTTTAATTTCAAATGCATATAGTATAACATAGTATAGCATAGTTTAGTTCCTTCTTCTTGGATGTTTTTCATAATTCTCTTGTCTCTTGTTATAACTAACATATGTATTGTGCAGGTGTAATAGGTAATAAATAATGGCACCAATAGAAATGTAATAACAGTGAATATAATCCATTCATACATAGAATTTAGAGTTTAGAGAAACAGAGCCAACACATAAAATCCATTATCCATATGCCATTATGTCGCAAATGAAACCAATATTTCATCATCAATCATGAAGAGCCCTATAATAAGTGTCAAACAACAACATAAATGTGTAATAAGAACCTTATATGATCCTCCAATCTACAAGAGGGTCCCACCTACTAGTATTATATATATCATTAGATTATAAATAATAAGCTTTAACAATACTTTGCGGGAGAAATCCTCATTGTGATTTTTATCATAAACACAAATCTTAGTCATATCATCCCTTTGAAAATCCTCATGGGATACATTCTTAACTCTTGGTTGGGAATTTTTGAAGGATGTGGGAATGAGCCCTTGGTCACACAGGTTAAGGGTCTGAAGGGTACAACTCTTGGCTGCATTCTACAAATGTTATACGTACTGAGCTTGAAAATACTTCAAATGAGGTGCGAGAATACTCCTTCTTCTTCTCCCGGACTTTTAGAACTTAAAGAGTTCTTAATCCCTACACATATTTCCAAGGTTCTACGTGCCTTCAGACTACCTCTCATGAGATTAACATACCCCTTTCTCAAGAAATCCAAATGACTAGAAGTGTAAATATGTACATATGAAAATTGGGCCTATGGTTAGTAAAATCATAGTTCTTTTCCTTTCATTTGAGCCACTACAGGAGACTCTACTACTTACGTATACAAATGATATTCGACCATATAGGTCATTAATTTCTTAAATACACAACTAGGACAAATGAAGAGAAAAACAGTCAAGTCATCAAACAAACATGCACATCCTTCAAACATTCACGTGTTATTCCACCTTATTTTACTTTCAAAGTTCAGTTCTGTAGGGTTTGATTATGCTTGTCTATTACAAAATGCAGCCAACTAACTCATTGTGGGTGTCCACCTTTCCACCCAATCATAGGCTCAGAGACATTCAATCTTGGAATTGTGACCACCCCCGTGCCAATCCATGAATTCACTAGGGAAAATTATGCCATTATTGAGAGATCCTTTCTTTTTCACTCCCTTGATGAGGTTTATCATATGCTCCCTCTGTTGATTAATTGGGTTGGTTTTCATTGATGTCAACCCTGGAAGAAAGTCTGGTAGCAAATTTTGGTAGCACAATGGTTTGGGTAATGGACCCAATTTTGTTTGATGGATAATGGTATGAGTTTTGATATGTTTGAATGTAATACTATTCCATATGGATATTACATGTCATTCCATTTTCGGTGGTATGTGGAACATCACATAACTCCTCACGGTTAGAGAGTTATGGCCATGTGAAGTTGGAGAAAGGTTTGGGTAATGGACCCATGTTTGTTTGATGGATAATGGTATGAGTTTTGATATATTTGCAAGTAATAATATTATATATGGATATTACATTTCATTCCATTTCCACTGGTATGTGGAATGTCACATAAATCTTCATGGTTAGAAAGTTACGGCAATGTGAAGTTGGAGAACCCTCATGAGTCATCTCGAAGCCCCAAAAGGTCAAAGTAGTCAAAGCAGTTTAACAGATTTTAGAAGGTAAATAATAAAGTGAAGTGATGAGGGTACTATAATTCAAAGTGAATACAAATAAATTTATTATTTCAATAATTTATTTTGTATTCACTTTGAATTATAGTACCCTCNAAATTATTGAAATAATAAATTTAATGGAGAAATTACTAAGTAGACAAGTGGTTAGAAGTGGGTTAACCCTAAAATAAGGAAAGTGGGTTAAGATGGTTAAAAGGTAACTCCTTGAGGAAGCTACATGAAATTATAAATAAGAGGCAAGGCTCTCTCATTTTAATCACACTTTAGCATATTGAATATGTATAGGTAACTAAGGTAACCAAATGATATCCAAGCATAATTTCAGAGGGAAGGTGAAGTAAAAAAGGTTGAAATTCAAGGGAGAATAAATTCTTTTGATGATGCTTTCTAAGGTATGTTATTTACAGGTCATCTCACCATTTTCACAATAAATTTTTTTCTAGAATGATTCATACCTTGAAATTAGAAGGACATTTAGGAAACATATCCAAGTAGCTGTGATACAAATTTCATATTTTGGGTCATTGTATTTTTGGAGTTACACGCCGTGGAAAATAGGGTTTGTGGCTAGTCCTGAAACTAGTCTAAAACATCTATTTCGGGTAAAAATGTCATAACTTCTTCATAAAATATCCATTTTCAATAATAAAAAAATGTTCTGGTCAGAGTACAATATGTAGTATTATGTTTACAATTTTCATATCCATACAACAAACATTTTGTTCGGGCCATGCTCTACAATTTCGCTCTCTAGAATAAGCCAGAATTCAACAAGGTATGCTATTTTTGCTATAACTCCTTTTCTGAGAGGTTCCAAGTAGTGAAGTATGGAGGAATTGCATAAAAGACACTGAAGAACATTTTCTACCATTTTTAGATCTTTATTCATTACAGGTACACAATTATGATTATTTCAAGTTAGGGTTGTTGACTAATCCAAAATTACTCATGTGAGACTATCGTAAAGTTTGATGAAAATGCTAGTCTCTTGTTGTTAAATTTAAGGAAGGTTTGGAGGTATGTGATATTATACACTAGGTTTATTACGGAGTTACAAATCATATTTGGATGATAAAATTGATGAGGGATCTTGGTTGAGGTGCATGTTGGGTACATGGTTGAGACAAGTAGTTGAAGAGTTAGCACATACATGAGGTGTATAGTTGATGATGTTAGTACATCTTGATGAGTAGTTGATACATGATTGGTACATACTTGGCACATGGTTGGAGGCACTTGTTAGTAGTATTGTTGACACCTGGTTTATGGATGATGTAGCATACTTGTATTGGTATATTATTAGAAGCACATATTGATCTTGGTGATGATTATGAGTTGTTCTGTTATGCTTGGTTAATGCACATCTTTAAGAGTTGTCTTGGTGATTGATCTTGGTGAGTAGATCTGATTTGGTTGATAATATTGATGGTATGGGTTGATTACAGGTTCTTTGGTACAAGTTGGTGCATGGTTGATGAACTTGTTTATGGTATAGGTTGATTATAGGTTGAGGTACAGGTTGGTGCATGGTTGATGCACTTTTTTATGGTATAGGTTGATTACAGGTTTAGGTATAGGTTGGTGCATGGTTGATGCTCTTTTTTATTGTACAGATTGATTATAGTTTGAGGTACATGTTGATTCATGGTTGATGCATGGTTCAGGATATTGGTACATGTTGTTTGGTGTAGGTTGTTTGGTACAGATTTACAACGATATATCTCATAATGATAGTGTGATAGTGGTTCCATGATTTTACATATACGTCAGAGAAGTTGGACGGGGCAAGGAAAAGTTGTTTTAGTCACCTTCTGGTTGTAGCTGGAGAACATAGGGGGTTGGATCCTCCTTCCAGTTGCAGTTGGAAAAAAAGGGAATTTGGTGCTTCCAATGAATGTAATTCTTAAATACATATAAGAAAAAACATTGTGTGGTTTTCTCCCTCTTTGGGTTTCCATGTAAAAACACTGGTGTACTGTGTATGTGTATGATTGTTCATTTGTTCATTGTCTATTTACTCTACAAATATTGGATGATAATGATACATTGATATAACACTTGAATTTTGTGGTTAAAAATGATTAAATTTATCTATTACTGATTCACCCCGCTCTCATTAATCCAAAACCCTCTACATGAATATCGCTATATTTCGTTTAAGTAAGGTATTATGAAACTTCTCAGAGATCCATTTCCTCCATTTCTCCTGTAACCAAAAATATTTTATAATGTATTTATTCCTTCGAGTATGGATAACTTCACACATTCCTCCTGGTCATGCATTACCTTCCTAGTGCCTCCCCCTCTTGTTTGTTATCCTGTGCATGTATATGCTTCATGCCTTTCCCCTCCTCAGGAAGGTTCTAGACCTGTCCTATTCCTTCTTTTAGAAGGAAACTCAGGCTAGTCTGGGCCAACAAACAAATATGCCCTCTGTGGTACGTTTGGCTGACAGTTTTTTGTCTCCTTAGCCATACCCTCCATGATTCCATTTAAGGGGGTAGTTGATTTTTCAACCACAAGTCCTTCTTTCATTAATTTATCTCTCCTTGGGATCATGATGACGCTTATTTATTTCTAACAAAGAGAATTTCGGTCATTTTGACATAATGAACCATCTCCATTGTTCTCTCTCTCTTTTCCTCTAGTGATATCATTGCCAATACTTAAAGCCTTCACCCCCACATTCATTCGTTAGCAATATAAAACAAATATACATTTACATTCTTTCCATGCCATAGCATGGTGATCATAATTAATGATTAATTATAAGCTATGGAAAATGGGGTGTTACAGAAGAACAAGAGTACCTTCATGTTGCATTGAAGGTGAATGAAAAGTACTCTCCTTATGTGTAAGTAGAAAATAGGATTCACCATAAAAAAACTTAGTGAATTTATAAAACCTTGAATTGCGATCCACATCACCAATTGCAATGATGGAATTGTCATGCATGTCAAGTACAAAAACTGAATCTAATGTAAATTGAACCTTTTTACCTTTCTGAGTGTTCTGATAAACTAAGAGAAGATTCATAGAAATATTTGGAGCACATAAAACATTCTCAAAACTATCATTATGGAGTTCAAATCTTCCCTCTCCAACAACTTATATTGGAGTATCATCCCCCATGAGAATAGGGGGTCTTGAACGTGAGCTCAAAGAAGTAAAAACTTCTTGTTTTTATTCTATATGATATGATGTGTCAGAATCTATAATTGATGAATTATAAGAGGAATTAATTGCAACAAGAGAACGACGATTATATTTCTTAGATGCAAGATCTTCTTCCTTCTTCTTCTTGGATTCTTCTAGAATGAAGTTTTCAAGGTTGTTCTACTGAAGTACTTGATCCATAAAATCGATATTTTTCTTCATGATTGTGGATTCATCATGATTCATTTTGTTACAGTAAGTGCACTGATTTCCCTTCTTCTTCTTCTTATCTTTGAAATCTGAACCTAAAGAATCCTTGAAAGGTTTGGAATATCCCTCCTTCTTTGGCTCTGGATGTTGTGATTTCCCCTTTCCTTTCTGTTTAGATGATCATTTTACATCATGCATGGTGAATGAATGTTCTTTAGGATCCTTTATTAGGCTTATATAAATGTGTTTTTCTTGCTCATGTGTTATAGAATCAACGAATTGATCCATGGTAGGAATCTTCAAATTTGTTCCCATGAGATACCTTCCTAAATGGAAAGTGGAAACATATATAACATATTTTGGTTCTATCTTGGCCAAGATTTTTAAAATAAGTTGGTACACCTATTTAGAATTATCAATACTACAAGATACTAAGTTCAATATCAAATATTTAATTTTAGAAAAGAAATCATGTATATTATAAAAAAAATTAGGATCCAAAGTATTCAACTTTACCTCAAGCATATGACTTCTCATCTGATCCTGCTTTTCAAAAAAAAATTCCAAGGTGGTCCAGATATCGTTTGGAGACTTGCATATGGAAACATGAAACCATATATCAGTTGAAATCAATTCAAGAAGAATTAATTTGGCTTCATCCTTTCGGTTCTCCCTTCTCATATTCTCAATTGTTGATGTAGGTTTTGCTTCTATCCCCATATTTAAGTTGTACAATCATTTCCTTCTGAGTTGGAATTATTCCTTGGGATTCCAATCAAAATAATTTTATGGTGTGAGGATTACCATGAAGTTTCATTGTATAATATGTTTTATATCCATCTCTCCCACTATGTGTGAGCACCCCTAAAATTTTACTCTCAATCTGCAAGTGAAAAACTGAGAAATCATTGTAGAAAGGACACGTTAAGTGAAAATTCATATCAGTTTCAGGAGAAAATCTCATGACTTAATTTATCATTAAACAGTGAGGTATATATCCAAACGATTGAAAACCCACTTGCAGAATGGGTCGATTTACTTCTCACACGATTTTTTTCCTCAAAACGTTAATATTTTGGGAGAAATCATTGGAGAAATATACGACCACAGATTCGTATAAGTTTCAAGAGGCAATATTTCCTCTTACTTTATGAGAAAACGATGAGGAATTTCTTCAAATAGTTGAAAACCCACTTGCAGAATGGGTCTATTTACTTTGAACTGAATTCGCTACCTCAAAAAAATAATATTTTAGGACAAATCTCTACCAAAATGTAAGACCACAAATTTTTCTCGTAGAAAATCCGATTTTCCTTATTCTTTGGCTTGTCTGGATTGCTCCAAGCAACATAGCTATGATACCATGTCATTGTTTCATCGAAACATGCACATGATATCTATCCAAAACAAGTACAAAAAAATCTTATCAAGAAAGGAAGAGAGATTCAATATCGAAGAATGATAAAATATATTCACACTACTACAATGAGTTGATGATTGATACATAGATGATGATCAATATGATACAATGAACGAGTGGAATACACTCATATATAGGAAACAAAATTCCATAATATAATAATGCATGCATGCATAATAACATAATAGTGATGATCTAAAATAGAACTAGTTAGTTAACTCCCATTGAACTAGTGTGTTGAAAATAGGAATTTCTCCAACATCCCTTGAACATCACTAT
>JASDQU011401921.1:0-31699 GCA_032191745.1 Picea mariana
TCCTTTTTACTTTTGGAGTTGTTTAATCTTGTATCTTCTTTGTAGCCGTTAGAAAAAAGTTTGAGTTTTTACTGATGTGGAATTTTATTCAAAGTTTTGACATCATGAATTGACTCATAATTCGGTAAAACCTAAAACCCAAAACCTTTGGTCTACCATGAATTGACTCATAATTGGGTAAAACCTAAAACCTTTGGTTTACTATGCACTTACTACAATATTAGTTTACTCTTTCACTTTCTACTTGATTAAGAAATTATTAAAAAAATTGTTTTACATCTTCTACTTATTTGTTTTTTATAACATAAATTACATATTATTTTCTCTGAAGGTGTTTACGACTAATCTAATGTCAAGTGTTACTATGACACACAAGAATTTTTTTATTTTTATTTTAAACTTACTATATTCAAAAGGATATATTAATTTTCTATTTTTTTTTAATGATCATTTTATATCATTTTAACTTTTACAAACCAGATCTGAATAAAAATTAAATGGTTTTAATAGTTCAACAATGACAAAGACCTCATCATAAGGATGGCTACACAAGGAAAGCTCATAAGGATGGTTACATAAGGAAAGCTAGAGGCTACAAGGTCACAAGAAGCACTTGATAGTGTGAATGGCCCCAAGCTTGTCCAATCTTTTATGGTTTTCCTCCAAAGTATTACATTGCAAATGAAATCACAACATAATTAAATAATTAAAAAAAGAAAAACACAAATGACAAATAACCTTAGATTAAAACATTGTGAGCATAAGTCATAGGAGGAAGAGCACTTTGGTTAAGAGGTTGAAGAGTTGGGATGCTTTTCCTTCCACTTTTTGAGAAAAAGCTAATCCAACCTATAAACTATTATGCAAAGTTGGAGAACGGGTTCTTTGGCAAATAAGAGAAAATTTACATAGAAATTTTTGAGATTGTTTTTTATAGAATGTGAGAGTACCCAAAAATTGATTACACTTCTATAATTGCTAAGAAAACAAGGTTGACAAAAGTCATTCCAGGTTAGTTTTCCCATTTGGGTCTCCAAGGTAAAATTATGTTTTCTATCTTATGTTAACTTGTTGATCATCCCAAGTTGGTTTTCCCATTTGGGTCTCCAAGGTAAAATTATGTTTTCTATCTTATGTTTACTTGTTGCGTGGTTGTTTAATTGTTGTGTAAGTATGGTTTGCGTGTAGTTGTCTTAGATTGGTGTGATTTTAGTTGTATGCACCACATGGTGCATATCACTCATTCATCATTGATGGAGTTGTGCAAATGGAGAGAAGAGTGGAGGCTATGTGATTTCATCTCCTCCATAGATAAGATTTTGCAGACTAGAAGCCTCCCAATGGGTAGGTGTGATCTAAAATTGGATATGAATACAACTCAAATGGTTTTAATGGATCAATAAAGAATAAGTGATATGTAAACTGACCTGGATATTCCGTTGGAATAGTTTATCACAACAAAGTTTACAATATTCTGATTTTTTATTATCTAGTTTAGTACCTTAGATTTTAGATTTAATATTACTATTGTAGTAATCAAAAGTATGGAGATAACTAAAATCAAAATTAAAGAAATAAGAAAATGAACACACCATCCACACAAATGAACACAAGATGTGTCCTAGGAAACCTAATATGGGAGAAAAACTTGATAGAAGGGGAGGCCTATGCTATGCTCTATTTTTCTCAGTTATGAAATGCAAGTACAACGAATGTGGCACTCACTATGAAGTTGCCATGGACATTGTGGCCTAAATGGCTACAACAAAATATTCTACCTCCTTTGTTATGCTTCAATGTCCCACTCCTAGATGCTCTACTCAATTATTGAACAATAATAATACAAAAATAAATGACCCCTTCCTTTTCTAGAAACTCAGTATTTAACATATCCTGGTATTCGTCTAGGGTTAGGGTTAGGTTTTTTACATGCCTCAACCCTCAATTAATGTAAGGGTTTTGGACCCTTGAGAATATTCTTTAAATTCCACACGTGACTAACACTACATGTGTGCGTAATGGGGCTCACATGGAATCCATTCAATACTATGGTGGTCAATAGAGTAGGTCAACTTGTGGGAGGAATAACTTTTGCTTACAAATCCAATTGAGATGACGTTTGCACCATTGGAAATATTTTAGCAGGTATAATGACATCAAGTGGTTGGAGATATGTTCACAAAGTTTTTACCCAAAAGAGGTTTTTTTTATGCCTCAAACTAGCTCTAGAAGTTTCCAGACCCTAAATCACCAAATTGGGACCTACCCCTAAAATGCCCCTATAAGCCAATTCCTTCAATTTTTCCACCTAAAAAGTAGCAAGATAGAGGAAAAATTACAATGATCCATTCTATAAAATACCTTCCCTTTTAGATAGTTTTTGGGTTCCCAAAATATTTTATTGAATGAGGTGAGGAAAATTTTCATCTAAATTCTCCCCGGAGTACCATTTGTCTTTGCCTAGAAGTTTCCCTTTCAACCCAATTTACCAAATTTCATGCTACCTTTTTTTGGTAGTTCTAGACTTCTTCTCCAAAACTATATATTCTTCTAACTTTTCCTAAGCTTCTAGCACTACTTCCTCTATGGTATGTAGAACTTTCTCCTTAGTTTCTTCATCCAACATGGAAGGATCATAGAGTTTCATATTTTCCACATTCACTACTGAGTAAATGTGGATATATGGGGGTAGAGTGACTCTGTAGGCATTATCACCTGTTGGAACATCAAGCATTGATGGTTCATCAAACATCTTGTGGGTTCATTTGGTAGAGAGGTAAACATACATCTGGATACAGTTGGTTGATTGATCGACCAACAAAACACCCCAGTGAGTTGAGTAGTAGACGTTCCTATCGGTCGAAAAAAAGACCAACAATTGAAGATAGTCAGGCGGTGGATCGACCATCCTAACATTCAACCATGAGTTGGATGCATAGGAGGTCAGGTCGAGTAATTTCGAGTTGACTCAGCAGAACATATTTTGTGGAGTCAACTCTAAGAGTCAACAATTGCATGTGGAAAAAATCTTTCGGATTCTATGGAAATCAATTAGATCTTGAGGCTATAAAATGAGACCCCTTGAGTCATTATCAACCATGGAAATGGAGATTGTGCAATAGATCATGTGGATCAAGGTGTACAACATGCATTGTTATGTTCTAATCATAGTGCACTCTATTTAAGTGCTGTAATAGTGTCTTTAGACACCAACCTCTATCTTTGAAATTTGTTATTCCTATTTGAGTATCTGCAATACTATGTCCTCTGTTTCATGTCATGATCCATCCTATTCCCCAACATGGTATCCAATCCGATGGTTTAAAACCTCGACCTATTATCCGCAAACCTTGTTGAGTTGTATTTCTTGTGTGATTGACTCTAGGATAGTGGTTTGTTGATTGGAACTTATTGAAATAGACCAATCAATATAGATATCAAAGATGGATTTGAAGGTTGATCATGTTGTTCTGAACGAACAAAATTATGAAGTATCGGCACCAGATATGGAAACCATGTTGAAGAGTAAAGGACTGTGGAAGTATAAAAAGGTGGCGATTCCAGATCCAACAGATAACCATGTGAAGTTTGTTGTTGATGGAAAGAAGGATGAGGTTGTAGGATTCATTACGACCTACATCTCACGTGAGATTTGTTTTCACCTCAGTGGAATGGATTGTCCTCATCATGTTTGAAAAATTATTAAAACCTTGTTCGACCGATTCAACGAGAGCGATGTCACACATCTGTAGAAAGTGTTGATCTCTCTTGATCATCATTCCTTTGAGAGAATGGATGAATATTTAGTGTGTGTTAAGTAATTTCAATTGAAATCAGGTGAATGTGGAAAGAAATATCAGAAGAAGGATGGAAAACTCATCGAGCTGGTCTTGATGAACTTGAGAACACCATTCGACGTGTTTGTGTCGACTTTCCACACCAACTAGAAATCACGCAAGGAATGTGGTAAGGATTACACCTTTGAATATTTTTGTGGCTTTTTGGTTATTGATAAACATAGATTGCTTGGAGAAATCAAGCTTGGTGGTAAACACCAAGCCCACTTGCTCAAGGAAAGGGAAAGATGGATCCCAGGAATAGAGTATAGTCTAATGTCTCTACACAAAAATCTACATACAATGACCAGGGACCCTAGAGACGACCACAATGAAGTCTAAAAAAGAAGACATGTCAATATTGTGGAAAGACTAAAAATGTGGAGAAAAGTTGCTACAAGAAGTGAGATGACTTAGAGGAGAAGGTCAAACACCTTGAAGGAGACATGTCCATTGTTCACCAACCCATTGATAATTTCACCTTCCAAGTTGGAACTTCTTAGGCCTTGTTGTCTCATTCTGCATAGAATGAATGGGTTGTCGATTTTGGGTGCACTCATCACATGGCTAAAGATGCCTTTTTGTTCACGAGATTGAATAAAGCTAAGGAGAATAAAATATATGTTGCTGATGTTTTTTCTCTGGATGTTGTTGGTTAGGGTGATGTTGCTTGTCTACATGGGAAAATTGCCAATGTATCCTCACCAAACCTTTAACTGAAGCCAGATTTTTCAAGATCCATATGATCCTTGGGCTTTAGGAAACTACAATTATGGGGGGGTGTTCTAATGATGTAATTTCACCAACTGAAACTCTAGAGTTGTGTGGTGATGGGGGGGTGTTCTAATGATGTAATTTCACCAACTGAAACTCTAGAGTTGTGTGGTGATGGGGGGGGTGTTGGAACATCAAGAATTGATGGTTCATCACATGTCTCCTAGGTTTAGTTGGTCGATAGGTCAACCTACATCTAGATACAGTTGTTCGATATATTGACCAACACACCACACTAGTTGGTTGAGTAGTCGACGTTCCTATCAATCGAATATAGTTGGGTGGTGGATCGACCAACCCACCAATAGACTATGAGTTCGACATGTAGGCGGTCAATTCAAGTCCTATCGATCTAAATTGATAGAGAAGATTTTTCACAATCAACTCAAAATTTTTTATTCCTCTTCGATTATCTGCGGTGTTATGTCCTTAGTTTCATGTCCTGTTCCACCCTACTCCCCAACATCACCCGTCTTCATCAATACTTCAAAAATACCATACCATTAAGCTTTGATATTCTTACCAGGAAAATGTTATCCACACTGATCACTAGCCACTACAATATTTGTAGGCCCATAGTAAGCTTCAACAAACTAGACACTGTAAGTGGATGGGATTTCTTTAGAAATTTTATATATCCATGAAATATAAGAAGGGCATAACTAATAATTTGGTAGACATGCTTTCAAGGCAACCAACATACAAGAATACAACTTTGGGAACTCTTATGCACATGGATCCTTTTACCCATGATGCATACACATAAGATGATGAGGACTTTAAAGAGGGGTTGTAGTAGCTACATGGCCAAATTTGTGTAAAAGAAGGTGATAGTAGGTATGAATATCATCTCTAGAATGGATTTATCTATAAGTTACTAGACGAGATTTGTGTTCCTAAAGGTAAAATATTCCATCGTATAAGAGAGGCTCACACCTCCAAGGTTGTGGGACATTTTGGTGTTGACAAAATAATTTCCAACTTATAAAGCTATTTGTATTGGACCAAAATGTAAGAAGATGTATCTTTGTTTATTAAAGGATGCATTTTTTGTTGTACCAACAATCCTAGTAAAAGAAAACAAGGTTTATACCATCACTTATATGTACCCACTAGACCCTAGGGTATCATCTCCATGGATTTTGTGGGTGGTTTTCCAAAAACCAAGAAGAGACATGACTATCTGTTTTTGGTAGTTCATAGGTTCAGCAAGACGTGGATTCTTTTTGTCTTGTAAAAATACCATCAAAGGACAAGAAGAAAAAAAATGTTCTTTGAAGTTGATCAACTCTCCATAACTAAGATTTAGGAAGAAGAGAATTCAACAAACAATGTTAGTGATACAAGAAAATATGAATTGAGTTGTGGGTGGTATAAAACAAATTGAATAGACTTCCAATACACTTAATTATCATTTCAAATTATCAAATAATATACAATAGTGTTATCACATGAAGCTGTCATGGGTCAAATTTCTCCTTCGGTTTTAATTTTTATCCATTAGTCTTTTTTAAGTTTGTTTTTTTATTTTCTCCTTATGGTTTTCTTAGGATAACTTAAATAATTGAAAGGTTGGAACTTGGCTCACATATTTGACCCACACCTATGGTTTGTACCCTTGGTTCATTTTATGGTTTACACCCTTGAATCATCACTTGATTTGACAACTAGCACTATCAGCCCCATGACACCACAAACCTAACATGTCACTCCATCCATTCATATGTTTGAACCTATCCACTATGTTCCTTTACCGATTAGGGAGTCAAATCAAACCTTTTCAAGTACGCTACTAACTCACTCGTTGTTTTCATATCACATATTTTGTACACTCCCCCTCTTTACCATCATTTGTGATTATGAAGATGATGTCATGCCTTTTCATTGTTTTCAACATCCTTGTCTTCAAAAGGAATAACCGTGATTTGTTCATTAATGATTTCTAACTGTTTATCAAAATTTGAAATCGTTCTCCTAGCTCGACACCGCAGAAACTACTAGTCCAAATAGTGCTACGAATTATGCTACAGACTAGATAATCGAGGTGAATTGGAGATTGGGGTGGTTGCAAACAACTCCATGCTTTCAAGAGATCATCAATAATCAAACTTTGATGTCCAGGTACTTCTTGAGCCATCTTAGCTCTGTTGAAGATCACTTAAGGTTCTGTTTATCTTTTCGTAGCACTTGGCGTTGCCAACTATGGTTTCCTCCACCTACCAACCCCTTACCTTTTATGTAATAGATTTCTTAGCCATTTTCATACCATCAGCTTTCTCCACTGAAATTGAATCATTTTCTATCAGAGTTATTGTGCCTATAATTTATCCTTTGGCTCTTGTTGTCCATACTACGCTACAGAAACCACTGCAAAGCTATGCTACGGATACCCTGTCCCAGCACTGCAAATTTCGTGTCAACACAATGTCATCATTTATGCTTGCATATCCAAAGTTGGCTCTTTTCCTTCATGGTGTCATCCTATAAGTTTGATCTCAAAGTCAATTTGCAGTGAAAAGTTTAGGATCATTTTCCTTTAGAATGTTGATGACCCTGTATGGTGGCCTGATGTCATCCTAAAATTTGAACAGTGTAGCCTTCTTGCATATCATTTCTCAGAGGAGATTCTTCCCCATTTTTAAGCTATCAAACCATTCTCTTATTAGTTCATAAGTAAATTGGAGGAAAGCCCTGAAAGACCAAATAAGGACCACCTTTCAAAATATTAAAGATTTTTTTCTTTGTTTGGTTTCCTATACCTCTCATAACATTACAATGTTTGATCTCTTGCTTCTATCAATGGGTACACCTCAACAGAAGAAATATCACAAGGGTGGGAGTGTAGTCAAGATTGAGCCTTCTGACATGCACCTATTTGATTTTGAGCCTTTGATCAGGGAGGTATTCCAAAGGGTTGGTTGCCTATATTTCTGTCAAAATACGCAGAGGGGACACCCTGAGGTAGCCAGGGAATTTTCTTTAAACTTTGATGGCACTAAGACTAAGGTAGGAACCCTTGAGTTGGAGGTATATGAGGCCACCATTGCAACAACCACTGAGATACCCAACACTGGTGAAAGGTGGTTCAACTCTATGACTCTCAATGCATCCTTTTCTAAATATTTCCTCAAGCCAGATCATCAGAAAGATAGTTTATCCAAGGGAGTGCCTAGGAGCCACTTGGTTGAGGGTTTTGACAAAATGTTAAAAGTCATCCAGAGGTATTTTACATGAGAGGGAAGATTCAACATGATATATCAGTATCACATTAGGATTTTTCTACACTTCACCACCAAGGATTTGATGAACATCCCTTTATATCTGTTTAGAAGTATGGGGAAAATGGTTGATAGGGTCCAATCCAAGTCCAAGGCTGTGGACACCAGTGTTTTCCACTCAGGGTTGATCAAGAATCACCTATCCAGACATAAAGTGGCATTTCAATACCAAAAGTTGTTGCAGAACAGTTTTATAGGTGGGTGCTACAAAATCTTCTATCGAATGCACTGCAGAATCTGTTGTAGAACAATTTTACATAGATGGGTGCCACTTAATTTTCTACCAGTTGTGCTATGAAAAGATGCTACGAACTGGATGTTACAGTCAACAGTTTTGAATTCATTGTCTCTTGTTAGCTTTGATGATTTGGAGGGAACCAATGATCACCATGTGGCAGATGGAGCTCAACACAAAGGTTTGGTGGACACATGGCACTGGTGGAGATGCGCCCAAGAAACAACAAATCATGTCATTTATATCTTGTTAGAGTTGTTTCCAACATGCTCCATTTTTCTAGTAGTTTGTTAGTTCCACTTGTACAGATGTTAGATTAGTAGTTTTTCATGGAGAATCCTAGGATAGAAAGGCCAACTCGCATATCAAGCTGTAGTTTTACTGTTTATACTATAAATACACCAAAAGAATGTTATGTTGAGGTTCGAATGGTTGAGCAGAGCTCCCTCTTTTGCAATATTTTAACTAAACAGAGCCATACTTTGGTTTATGTATGAGATCTGAGATATTTTGATGAATAGAAGTCAACCTCTTTTCATTATCTTTATTCTTCTTACTCTGAATTCTCATTATTGGATGATCCATATGAGATGTTATAGTTTTTTTATATGGATGTTTGATTATGAGGATGCTATAAATGTTTTCAATGTTCTAAATTTAGTTCAAGGAGTTCTTGTGACTAAGTTTTTCTTAACCTAGCTGCTAGAAGGCTTGATTCTTATAGCATACCTATCCATATTCCTCACCAAGTCTTCCATCTACTCACATTTATCCTTAAACCACTAACTAAAGTTAACCAAAACCTCATTTGCTTATGCATACTAGCCTAGATTTTTTGTGTTGGAACATTGCTATGCTGAGATTTGTCCATTTGACCTTCTATCATTAATCTACATTTACAAACCTACTTGATGGGTGTTGGGCTTATCCTCTTGCAATCTGAGGGTGACTCTTAGTGCTAACAGATAAAATTATAGGATGTCGTGAATTCCAGGAGTCATAGTGTGGTGTATATAATTAAAATCATACAAAACTAAGACAAATACATATAAACCTCACTCAGACAATAATTAAACCACACAACAAGTAAACACCCATTAGAGAACATAATTTTACCATGGAAACCCACATCGAATGGATTTACTTGGCCTTATTTTCTTAGCAATTGCAAAATTAAAATTAGATTTGTGGCAAGTTGGATCTTTTACAAATTAGAATATAAAAAATTTCTTATGCAATATTTTCCAAAGAACCCCTTCTCCAATGTCATGTCATAGTTTATAGGCTAGATTAGCTCCATCGAAATTTTTAAGGGAAAAATTTCACCCTGTTACCCCATCTCTCATATGGGTAACTAGAGGAGGTCATGCCTCGTGATCTACATTATAGAAAATGATCCCAGTAATGATGATCAATATTCTCCATAGATAGAATCCCCTTAGATGCCTCCCCCTTCACCATGTCTCAACTCATTCACTTGATCAATGGGTTCATCTGATGATAGTGTTCAAACGCACATGAGGTACAATAGTCATTATTTCATATAAGTGTTACATTTAATGCATTAGGAATTTAGCTAAGGACCATGGGTTGAATTTAGATAATGGATAATGATGCTTGGAATTTAGATAAGGACCATGGGTTGAATTTAGATAATGGATAATAGATAATACAATGCATATGGTTCAAAAAATATTTTTCTGAATCCAAGAATCTTCATTGTCTCTACTCTACCTATGATCTTTTTAGGGAATCACCATTGACCTCCGTATCATGAGATTCTACACCATATCAGGTGGGAATTCAGATTCATCTCCCTCTTCTTCATCATCATCTTGGACCAATTTTAAATTAGGATGTTGTCCTTGCTTCATCTCTTGCATGTTATAATTTGGGAATTCAAATGCTCAATGACCCTCTACACCACACCTAAAACACACATAAGGTCCTCCTCTTCCAGCACCATAACCTCTACCCCTCTGAAATCTTCTTCCTCATGGTTGATTCAAGTTACCTTGTAGAGTATATTTTGTTTTTTTGGCTCCTTGGGATGATTTTTCTATGCCATAGGTAAAACCACCCAGTGAGGTAGACAATGTACCCCTCCTTTCTCCTCTATTCCTATGAGCAAATTGTCGATTTTATTTTGTTAGAAAAAATAGGATCGCGAAGCAATAAAATAAAAACAAATGCGGAAATAAAACACAGAAGATACATAATACAATAGAGACATAGATATATGTGGTTCACCAAGTGTAGGTTATGATCACTAGAGAAATTGTCAGTTCCTTCCTTTTTATTATCCAATAAATGAAGGAACACAACCTACAACATGTCTGTTGCAACTTCCTCTTCTTTATCTCACAATATCTTCTCTCAGAATACAATATTCACAATAATACACAACCACAATACAATTCCCTCATAAGTGAGAGTTTCCTTCTAGGGGAAAAAACCCTAAAATAACTTATATCGTCAGTTATGCGACCTTATAATGAACGATCCATATTGAATACGAAATTACAATATTTTACAAGGAATTTTTTCCTAATATTTCACTTCAGGGGTGTTGCCCTTGAATCCTTGTTAGGGGGGCTACAAAAATTGTCGCCACCCCGCCTGGACCCCCCCGACGACAATTGTGGGGGGGAAATCCCCCCCACACCCCCCGATAGGGAATTGGGTCCAAGCACAACTAAATCAAACATCTGATTTAGGAAGACAATCAGGCTCCATAACCAACATATTTTTCAACGACCTTTAAGGATAATTGGTATTCATATTCCATGTTGCAAACTCTATGCATGTTCAATTCATCTTGAATAGAAAAAATTAAACAATTCACATACCTTGCAGTTATTTTCTCATCACTTTCCTGGTGATACACATGAATGGAAAACTAATAAAAATCGTTTTTGAGTTCCTCCACGGTGAAACAGGTTTTGCTTCAAGTTTTGAAACTTAGGAAAAGGGTTCAGGCATAGTCTAGAGGAAAAAAAAATCTCGCAAATTTTTTTCCATCTTTCTCCAGGTCCTAATTTTTTCTTTTCCTTTTTTTGATTTTTCTTTCTGCACATGATCCCACCAGATCATGGCGTGACCCTTCAACTTGGTGCATGCAAATTTCACCTTCTTTTCTTCTATCATCGACTTCCATTCAAAAAATATTCCATGGCATTCAACCAATCTATTAAATCCTTTGGTTTAAGACTCTATGCATAGTCTGAAACTTCCATTTTGATCCCAACATTTCTCCCTTGTAGATCCTTGAGCATCCTGTCTTCAAAATCCACACGCTCTAATTTTTCTTCTTCGTTTTCTGTGTGTCAATCTACATCTCCTCGGTATATATCCTCATGAGACACTTCTTTTTGTATTATTCTTTGACTAGCCAACACGTTTGTAAGATATTCTACTTTTATTTGGAGGTTTTGCAGATATCTATGCATCTAAGCAAGATACCATGCTCTTCCTCTTCCTCTCCCAATCATCTTCCTTCTCTGATACCAGATGATGTAGTCAGTAAACTTGGATTCATTCACAAGATATAAAAACCATGCAAGCACACAAGAATGGAAAACAAATATTTTTTGTTCTGTCTCCATCCTGAATATTAAAATGGAAGTTCAACCCCTTATAACTGTTATATGATATTTTCAAAAACAACTAATTTTAGAAAAACAACTAATCTTAGAAAATTCTCGCATGACTCTAAAACTGACCAATAATTAAGAGCTAATTAGAGAGACACTAATTTTCATCTCGCTTTTATGATTAGGTGTATAAACTAAGAGATAACTAATAATTGTTAATTCAGAAAATCCAAAAAAAATCACTAAACCCCCAATTTGAGGCCTTATATGAAGGAATTTGATCCAGGTGGATATTGGTGACCACCCACCTATTCCAACTAGCTCCTCTTGACAATTTTTATTTCAGCACGTTTCTCTGTAGTGATGAAATTTCTTTGTAATTGTGGGTTCTGCACCTCTGGGGCTATCCTAAAGCCCTACACACCATCCAGGTGGATATTGGTGGCCGCCCACCCATTCCAATTGGATTATTTTGGAAGTTTTCATGTCAGTACATTTTTTTGTACTTCCAAGGCTGTTTTGGGGCCCTAAACAATGTGTTTTGTCTTTCCACATTCAAACTATATACAAAGTCACAATTTGATGGCATAATGTGTATTTCTTGAAAATACCTTTCCAATGGGCTATCACATGCCTAAAACAGAGGTCGTATGCAAAAGTTACAAACTCGTGAAGTTGAGGTTGCAACTTACCCATCGGGCCCCACATAATGTTTGGCATTTCATCTCCTAGGGTTAGGTTTTTGGATGTCTAGGGTTTTGGAATTCATGAGTAATGTTAAAAAGGCCTCTGGAGCCTCATTGTAATAATTCTTCTTTGACGGATGCATGTAGCAGACACATCTCTTCTCAGAGATAGATACCACCATTCAAGCAAGTTGTTTTCAGTTCGGCAGTTTTACAGTTTCAGCCTATTTCATTTATTCAATAGAAGTTATTGTTCATTGGATCTTTGTTGTTGTTCTCTGTATCTCTATGTTATTGTATCCAGTCTGTTATTCATTTCGTTTCCCTCATAAATTTGGATCAGTTGTATTAGAGTGGTTTTCTCTTCATTTATTTTTCTTCGTGCATGTCCCCAACAAGATCTAGGTACAAGAAGTTGGGAATTGAATAGTCGAGCCTTTGCAATATTGGCTGCACCGATCCTGAAAACAACTCATGGGGGATGAGAAGAAATATGATGGAGTAGGAGATCCTTTTAAATTGTTGCTCGAAGAAGCCCTTGAGTAACAAAGGAACTAAATGATGTATAACTTTGCACAGATCCTTCGGTGGCTGACCACATGAGACGTATATTCATCAAGCATCCATGCAACCCCCTTCAAGGTAAAATTAAATTTTGATATTTCATTATTTGAAGGACTGCTAGATGCGGATGTTGTAGATAAATGGTTGAATTTGCTTGAAGGGTATTTTTCGGTCCACAACTTTTTCGATAGGGAAAATATTACTTTTGCACTCCTCAAGGCCATCCCCCATGTTAAGGACTAGTGGGATACTTAATTTGATCAAAGGGCCATAGAGGAATCTACAATATTTGTAGTCCACCCCACATGGGATTCCTACAGGGATGCCAATAAAGAACAATTCTACCTTGTTGGAAGCTACAAGGACTAGTACACAAGATGGACCATGTTGTGTCAGGAAAGGGACCAGAAAGTACCATATTTAACCAATATTTTCCATACCCTGTGCACCAAATTGGGTATCAAAGACTCAAAACGACATCTGATGCTCAAATACCGTGAATTTCTACATATATACATTAAAAAAAAATGGAGTTTCTGTACATCACATCATTAGGTGTGACTTATAAATATGTTGTCAAGATCGAACAAAAATTTAAGTAGAAGAGGTGAGAGTTTGGATATGCAAAATCCTCACAACCGAAGTATGGAAAAGGTGACCCCAGTCCACAAAACAAGGGACAATGCAAATATCATCACTCTCATGAAAACTAGTCCAAGCCATAACCCAATAAGGGTAATGAGATTTGAAGAAGGACACGAGAAAGTGGTCTGAATACCATAAAATCCCTTGGCACACCACCGAAGAATGTCGCTCTAAGTAGTCATTGGTGGCTGAGTTGAAATCTTCCAAGTCAGAGGAAGATTCTGACTCTGAATCAAATCCAGAAGGAGTGAAGTGCATATTTTATGCCAAACCCAGTGCCATTTTTGCTACCACCAAAGTCTAGCCAAGAAAACCAGAAGAACTAGAGGAAGGGGAAAGCTTCTTTCACTCACAGATGTGGGGGATTTGCTTCATTTAATTGTTGATAGAGGTAGTCAAAAGAACCTGATCTCAGCAGAGGTCGTCAAGCGGTTGGAACTGCTGATGACACTGCACCTACATCCCTACACCATCGGTTGAATTCACCAAGTAAGAGATCTCCGCGTCAACCAATAGTGTTGTTTTCCCTACGACATCAAGCCCTTCAAAGATGAGGTATTGTGTGATATTGCTCCCCTTGAATTTTGTGATGTTCTTTTTGGACATCCATATTTGTGGAAGAGACATGTTGTGTGAATCTAGACCCCACAATTTTATTATTACTTTGGGTAGAAAATTGTACAGGATACTAGAGGTAGTGTCGCCTATCGCTATTTCTTTAATCTCTGCTAAGTAATGCAGTAAGGTCATTTCATATACCAATAAGTTTGTCTTCTTTGTGATCTGTGCTCACAATAAGAAGAAGGTCGTTGCACATCCGTGACCTCTACACAGAGCCTCTCTTTGCTGCAGAAAAATGTGGATGGGATCGTGGAAGAGTACAAAGACATCTTCTCCTCACCCACCGGGGTACCAATGTACTGCCAATTCAAGCATCCAATTGATCTAACCCCCTATGCACCTCTACCTAATGGACCAGTTTATCGTCGCTCACTGATGGAAAATGAAGAAATCAAGCATCAGGTCAAAGAGTTGCTTCAAAAGGGGCACACCAGACCCAAATCCTCCCCTTGTGGAAGATCTATTGTACTAGTGCAGAAGAAAAATCATACCTAGTGGCTTTGCATTGGTTACAGAGCATTAAACAAGATCACATTCAGGAACCGATACCAAATTCCACAAATTGATGACCTTCTTGAACAACTCAAGGGGGGAAAGTTCTTCAGCAAGATTGACCTAAAGTCTGGCTACCACCAGGTTCCCATCGAACCAATTGATGTATGGAAGACAACTTTCAAATCTAAATAAGGTATCTTCGAATGGTTGGTAATTCCCTTTGTCTTAACAAATGCACCAACAAATTTCATGAGGTTGATGGATGATGTATTGGGATCCTTCACCAAATATTTTGTGGTGGTATATTTGGATGACATCCTTATCTTCAACAGAACTTGGGAGGAGCACATGCAGCGTGTTCAACAGGTTTTGAGCACTATGTGGTAGCACAAGCTATATGCCAACTTGGAAAAATTCTCCTTTGGCATGAACATGGTCCAATACTTGGGATACATTGTTGATGAGAATGTGGTGCATGTGAATCCAACTAAGATCCAAGTCATCCATGACTGGCCAACCCTGACCAAACTAACTGAGCTTCGAAGCTTCTTCATACTTGCCAAATTCTACCGACAGTATATGTTGGGATTCTCCCATATTGCATGGGTCCTCAGCCAAGTAACTAAGGGAAGTGGCATGGAAAATTTCACATGGGGGAAGGCACAAAAAGAAGCATTTGATGAGCTGAAGCATCGCTTGTGCTCAGCTCTAGTACTCTCCTTACCCTATATGCAACAACCATTTGAGATTGAGACTGATGCATCTAACTATGTTTTAGGCGCAATTCTCACTCAATAGGGTCATCCAGTAGCATATCATAGTGAGACACTCTTAGATATCATACGAAAATACCCCACCTATGACAAGGAAATGTATTCCATTGTGCAGGTCTGTCGTCAATGGAAACATTACATTCTGGGAAAAGAGACAACCATCCACACTGATCATAAGCCTCTGCAATTGATACAGACAAAGGATAAGTTTTAGAACAATCACCATCAAAAGTGATCCACATACCTGCAACAATTCCATCTCAACATCAAGTATAAGAGAGTAGCACAAATTTTATCGTTGATTTCCTCAGTTGACTTACTGTGGTTGCACTCACCATTGTGCTCCATTCCTGTGGGCATGAGGTATATGAGTGGCCCAACTTTATCAGCGAGATCCTGTCTTCGCCATCACCTATCAACTCTTGGGTACAAGTGCAAATGTCACTGATTTTCACATTCAGAATGGAATTTTATGCCATCTAGGCCACCTATGTGTTCCTGCAAGCGAGCGTGAAAAGATGATTTGGGACGCTCACTACAATCAGATGGTAGGATATTTTGGTGTGGAGAAAATTGTGGTCATTCTACAGAAACATTTTTATTGGCCAAAACTTCGACATGACGTAAAAAATTATATTAGATCTTGTGTTGCCTATGCCATTGCCAAGCCAACCATCAAGAAGCAAGACTTATACACCCCTCTTCCTAATCTCGATATTCCTTTGGAATCCATCTCGATGGATTACATGTCTCTCCTTCCGTCCACCAAGCAAAACAATGATTGTGTATTTGTGGTGGTTGACCGGTTTTCAAAGATGGTCATTCTCACAGTTTGCAAGAAGAGCATCACAATGAAAGATACTTCCAAGCTCTTGTTTGAATGAGTGTGGGTCCATTTTTGGATACCACACACCATCATATTCAATAGGGACAACATATTCCTCAGCACATTTTGGTCGAGTCTCGTGTCACTTTTGGACACCAAGCTCACTAAATCCATTGCCTTCCACCCTCAAATCGATGGCCAAACAGAGGTCATCAATTGGATGATTTTGCACATCCTTTGCATGTATAACACTAAGCATCCACCTACATGGGATGAGAGTCTTCCCTATGTTCAACACAGCTACAACAATTTTCTCCATAGCTCCATCGACAATAGCCCATTTTAGGTGGGGCTGGGATTCCAATCCTTAGGTCCCATTGATGTTGCACTACCTCTTGAAACCACACATACAAAATCTTCCCATGCTCAGTCTGAGGCCGAAAAAGCCACCATATTCATTGAGCGGATTCAATACATATGTCAACAGGTCCATGAGATTTTACAGAAGTCCAATGCTAAGTACAAGCAGTTCCATGATCAACATCAGGTACCACACAAGGTTCAGGTGGGAGAAAGGGTCTGGTTACATTTGCAGAAAGAACGCCTTATAGGGTCCCATCAGAAGCTCAGTCCTCTTCTCTATGGTCCTTACACTATCACCAAAGATGTGGGTGACAATTCTTTTGAGCTCAACACTCCCCCCTTCCTTGGCTTGCACCCAGTGTTTAATGTGGACCTCCTCTGACCATATTTTCCACCATTATTGGACACCTCAGAGATCACAGAACAATTGACACCAACATAGCTCAACCCTGACTGCATGGAACAAACATCCACTAATCATATAGTGGACACACAGGTCAAGGGCTCTCACCAACAGAGGATCCAACTTTATTGGGTTGTCAAGGTAGGGAAGCTCCTGCACCAAGGCAAGTGGATCACCTAGGGCCAAATTCAACAGAAATTTCCTCACCTAATTGGGGAAATCAACCCAATGGAGACCATTGCTTCCTAAGGGGATAGGATTGATCCAGGTGAATATTGGTGGCCACCCACCTATTCCAACTGGCTCCTCTTGACAGTTTATAGTTCAACATGTTTCTCTGTAATGCTGACATTTCTTTGTAATTGTGGGTTTTGCACCTCTCGGGCTATCCTAAATCCCTACGTATCATCCAGGTGGATATTGGTGGTCACCCACCTATTCCAACTGGTTTATTTTGGAAGTTTTAATGTCATTATATCTTTTTGTACTTCCAGATCCGTTTTGGGGCCCTAAACAATGTTTTTTTTTGGCTTTCCACAGTCAAACTATAGACATAGTCACAATTTGATGGTGTAGTTCTCAAAAAGACCTTGCTAATGGGCTATCATGCACCTAAAATAGAGGTCGTATGCAAAAGTTACAACCCCAGAAAATCGAGGTAGCAACTTACCCATCGGGGCCCACATAACTTTTGGTGTTTCATCTCCTAGGGTTAAGATTTTGGATGTCTAGGGTTTTGGTATTCACGAGTAATGTTAAAAATGCCTATGGAGCCTCATTGTAATTATTCTTCTCAGATGAATGCGCGTAGTAGCCACATCTCTTCTCATATATAGATACCATCATTCGAGCAAGTTGTTTCCAGTTCTGCAGTTTTATAGTTTCAACCTATTTTATTTATTCAATAGAAGTTATTGTTCACTAGATATCTATTGTTATTCTGTGTATCTCTTTGTTATTATGTCCAATATGTTATTCATTTCGTTCCGCTCATAAATCCTGATCAAATTTGATCCTGGAAAACTATTGAAACAATGTCCGATATGATCTTTTAGATTGACATGACAATGAACTCTTCGAGACACAACTCTCTGTAAAATTTCAACCCAAACAGATAACTAAGTCAAAAGTTATGACCCTCAAAATCCTTGCATCATTTTGTAACATGAACCATTACTAACTTTTATTTTATAAATCCAACTACATTAATTATAATTCTTCATATGGAGTAACATGAAGTCAAATTCTAATAAATTATGCCTATCATTTTTAATAGTTTGTTAACATCCTACTAAACCACCACACAACCTAGTGACCTACTCAAAACATCATGTATATCTAAACATTCTCTTTCCTTAAAAGAATTATGTTAAAAATCACCCTAAAAATCCTACTCTAATTTAGATGTATGTTATAATATCCTATTGTGTTAGTAATATCCTTTTTTTTGTCTGGATACTAAATTACCACGTATCCTTAGGTGAGAAACAATAAAATCAACAAACACCCAACACACCACGTACCCTGAGGTGAGAAATAATGAAATCAACCACCCAACGTACACTTAGGTCAGAAATAATAAAATCAACACCCACATACACCTTCATACTTCGATGATAAATCTAGCAGAGGGCTGTGAAGATCTGTAAACCCAACCATTGATCCATCCATACGACAAAGGTGAAAACACAATCTTCCTCCATGATCCTCTTCCTGCTTTTCTTGTTGTGGGTGGGCTTCTTCATTCTCCTCCGATACAGACGCTTCTGTGTAATTTCATTAATGGATACCGTCCACGACGTCGTGGCTTTGTTGAATCTCACACTTTTTGTGGAGTTCCCTCTACTCAGCAAGAAGGCTCTCCAATTCTCCCTTTTCAAGACCTTCTCCATTCCCTCCATATCGAAGCTACTGGCTGTGACTCACCAATTCTCACCGACAGCCGTTAAGAAGCGTTACGACGACACCGACATTCTATTACAGGAATTACTCCTCAATCACATTGACAACTCCTGAGGATCCCTCTCACTCCGCCGCCTCAACTTCATTAACGGCCGCTGCAATATCTCCAACCAAGATTTTCTCTATATGGTATCCACCTTCATCTTGGAGCCCAAACGATTTGCATTCAAGTACGCTCGTTCACCGCCCTTTCCAATGCATTTAATTGAGTTTCAAACTAATGTGAACTGGCCTTTGTGTTTTCGTTTGTAGGTTCTCCCCTTCCTTATGGAATCTAAAGATTTGGTGAGGAGCTCTGCAGATTGAAAGTAGCTATGAATAATTTAGATGGATATTGACTTCATAAGTTGAAAGTAGCTATCATCATTTAGATTGCTATATGCTTCATGTCATATTAAGTTGTCTCTACACGATGTCGTGTTGTGAAAGATGTTCTTTCCACTGAGCTTATTAAAATTGTTTTTACTTTTGGAGTTGTTTAATCTTGTACTTCTTTGTAGTTGTTAGAAGAGAGTTTGAGTTTTTACTCATGTGGAATTTTATTCAAATTTTTGACTAAAATTCAAAGATTATATTAATCTTCTAATTTTTTCTAATGATCATTTAACACCATTTTAAATTCTACAAATCAAATATGAATAAAAATTAAATAGTTTTAATAGTTCAACAATGAAAAAGACCCTACAAGAAGCACTAGATAATGTGAATGGCCCACGCTTGTCCAATATTCTATGGCCCACCTCCAAAGTGTTGCATTGCCAATAAAAGTACAACATAATTAAATAATTAAAAGAATAAAAACACAAATGACAAAGAACCCTAAATTGAAACATTGTGAGCATAAGTCAAAGGAGGAAGAACACTTTGGTTAAGAGGTTGAAGAGTTGGGATGCTTAACCTTCCACTTTTTCAGAGCAAGCTAATCCAACCTATAAATTATTATGCAAAGTTGGAGAAGGGGTTTTTTTTTGGCAAAGAAGAGAAAATTTACATAGAAATTTCTGAGATTGTTTTCTATAGAATCTGAGAGTGCCCAAAAATTGATTACACTTCTACAATTGCTAAGAAAACAAGGTTGAGAAAAGTCATTCCAGGTTAGTTTTCCCATTTGGGTCTCCAAGGTAAAATTATGTTTTCTATCTTATGTTTACTTTTTGTGTGGTTGTTTAATTGTTGTGTAAGTATGGTTTGCATGTAGTTGTCTTAGATTGGTGTGATTTCAGTTGTATGCACCACATTCTACAACACCTGCAATTCAGCACATGCTATAGCATTAGTTTCCATTAGTTCATCACTGGAATGTATGGACATTATATTCAATTCATTTTAGATCGTGTATGTATGATTTACGTGTTGTTTTCTTAGTTTGGTGTGATTTTAGTTGTATGCACCACATGGTGCATATCACTCATTCATCATTGATGGAGTTGTGGAATTGGAGAGATGAGTGGAGGCTATGTGATTTCATCTCCTCCATAGATAAGATTTTGCAGACTAGAAGCCTCCCAATGGGTAGGTGTGATCTAAAATTGGATAGGAATACAAATCAAATGGTTTTAATGGATCAACAAAGAATAAGTGATATGTAAATTGACCTGGATATTCCATTGGAATAGTTTATCACAACAAATTTTACAATATTTTGATTTTTTTTATCTAGTTTAGTACCTTAGATTTTAGATTTAATATTACTATTGTAGTAATCAAAATTATGGAGATAACTAAAATCAAAATTAAAGAAATATAAGAAAATTAACACACCTTCCACACAAATGAAAAAAAGATGTGTCCTGGGAAACCTAATATGGGAGAAAAACTTGATAGAAGGGGAGGCCTATGCTATGCTCTCTTTTTCTCAGTTATGAAATGCAAGTACAACGAATGTGGCACTCACTAGGAAGTTGCCATGGAAATTGTGGCCTAAATGGCTACTACAAAATCTTCTACCTCCTCTGTTATGCTTCAATGTCCCACTCCTAGATTCTCTACTCAATTATTGAACAATAATAATACAAAAATAAATGACCCCTTCCTTTGCTAGAAGCTCAGTATTTAACATATCCTGGTATTCATCTAGGGTTAGGGTTAGTTTTTTTAGATGCCTCAACACTCAATTAATGTAAGGGTTTTGGACCCTTGAGAATATTCTTTAAATTCCACATGTGACTAACACTACATGTGTGAGTAATGGGGCTCACATGGAATCCATTCAATACTATGGTGGTCAATAGGGTAGGTCAACTTGTGGGAGGATTAACATTCGCTTACAAATCCAATTGAGGTGACGTTTGCACCATTGGAAATATTTTAGCAGGTATAATGACATCAAGTGGTTGGAGATATGTTCACAAAGTTTTTACCCAAAAGTGTTTTTTTTTATGCCTCAAACTAGCTCTAGAAGTTTCCAGACCCTAAATCACCAAATTGGGAGCTACCCCTAAATGCCCCTATAAGCCAATTCCTTCAATTTTTCCACCTAAAAAGTAGCAAGATAGATGAAAAATTACAGTGATCCATTCTATTAAATACCTTCCCTTTTAGATAGTTTTTGGGTTCCCAAAATATTTTATTGAATGAGGTGAGGAAATTTTTCATCTAACTTCTCCCCGGAGTACCATTTGGCTTTGCCTAGAAGTTTCCCTTTCAGTCCAATTTGCCAAATTTCATGTTACCCTTTTTTGGTAGTTCTAGACTTCTTCTCCAAAACTATATATTATTCTAAATTTTCCTAAGCTTCTAGCACTAATTCCTCTATGGTATGTAGAACTTGCTCCTTAGTTTCTTCATCCAACATGGAAGGATCATAGAGTTTCATATTTTCCACATTCACTACTGAGTAAATGTGCATATATGGGGGTAGAGTGACTCTGTAGGAATTATCACATGTTGGAACATCAAGCATTGATGGTTCATCAAACATCTCCTGGGTTTGTTTGGTAGAGAGGTAAACCTACATCTGGATACTGTCGGTTGATTGATCGACCAACACAACACCCTAGTCAGTTGAGTAGTCGACATTCCTATCAGTCGGAAAATTGACCAACAATTGAAGATAGTCGGGTGGTGGATCGACCATCCTAACATTCAACTACGATTTGGATGCATAGGAGGTCAAGTTGAGTACTTTTGAGTTGACTCAACAGAATGGATTTTGTGGAGTCAACTCTGAGAATCAACAGTTACATGTGGAAAAAATCTTTCAGATTCTATGGAAATCAAGTAGATCTTGATGCTATAAAATGAGACCCCTTGAGTCATTATCAACCACAGAAATGGATATTGTGCAATAGATCATGTGGATCAAGATGTACAACATGCATTGTTATGTTCTGATCATAGTGCACTCTGCTTAAGTGTTGTAATGTTGTCTTTAGACACCACCCTTTATCTTTGAAATTTGTTATTCCTATTTGATTATCTGCAATACTATGCCCTCTGTTTCATGTCATGATCCATCCTATTCCCCAACATAGTATCCAATCCAATGGTTTAAAACCTTGACCTATTATCCACAAACCTTGTTGAGTTGGATTTGTTGTGTGATTGACTCTAGGATAGTGGTTTATTGGTTGGAACTTGTTGAAACAGACCAATCAATATAGATATCGAAGAGTGCTTTGAAGATTGATCATGTTGTTCTGAATGAACCAAATTATGCAGTATGGGCACCGGATATGGAAACCATGTTGAAGAGTAAAGGATTGTGGAAGTATGAAAAGGTGGCGATTCCAGATCCAACAGATAACCATGTGAAGTTTGTTGTTGATGGAAAGAAGGATGAGGTTGTAGGATTCATTATGACCTACATCTCATGAGAGATTTGTTTTCACCTCAGTGGAATGCATTGTCCTCATCATGTCTGAAAAAAATATTAAAAGCTTATTCGACCGATCATCATTCCTTTGAGAGAATGGATTAATATTTGGTGTGTGTTAAGTAATTTAAATTTAAATTAGGTGAATGTGGAAAGAACTATCAGAAGAAGGATGGAAAACTCATCGAGCTAGTCCTGATAAACTTGAGAACACCATTCGACGTGTTCGTGTCGACTTTCCACACCAAATAGAAATCACACAAGCAATGTGGTAAGGATTACACCTTTGAATATTTTTGTGGTCTTTTGGTTATTGATAAACATAGATTTCTTGGAGAAATCAAGCTTGGTGGTAAACACCAGACCCACTTGCTCAAAGGAAAGGGAAAGATCGATCCCAGGAAAAAAGTATAGTCTAATGTCTCTACAAAAAAATCTACATACAATGACCAGGGACCCCAGAGACAACCACAATGAAGTCAAAACAATAAGACATGTCAATATTGTGGAAAGACTAAACATGTGGAGAAAAGTTGCTACAAGAAGTGAGACGACTTAGAGGAGAAGGTCAAACACCTTGAAGGAGACATGTCCATTGTTCGCCAACCCACTGATAATTTCACCTTCCAAGTTGGAACTTCTTAGGCCTTGTTGTCTCATTCTTCATAGATGAATGGGTCGTCTATTTTGGGTGCACTCATCACATGGCTAAAGATGCCTTTTTGTTCATGAGATTGAATAAAGCTAAGGAGAATAAAATATATGATGCTGATGTTTTTTCTTTGGATGTTGTTGGTTAGGGTGGTGTTGCTTGTCGACATGGGAAAATTGCCAACGTATATCATGTGCCAGATATTGGTGCAAATCTATTGTTTCTTACTTAGTTGACACATACATGCAATATTGTAGAATTTTGGCCAGATCAATTCTATGTTCGTGATTTGAAGAAAGGTAAGTCGATTGTCGATGGTTATATTGTTGACCCAATGGATAGTTTGTACAAGTTTCGTGACTCGACTTGACTTGAAACTTAACTGATTTCACTTGTTTTTCACAACGATGAGAGAAGTCAAATTTGGCATGAACAAATCAAACATATGAATTTCCCAAGTCTTTCATCATTGAAAAATTAAAACATGGTTGTTGATTTGCATAAGGTGTTTCCCCTTAAGGCGTCTATAAGAGCTATGAGCTTGAGAAGCATCATTAATAACATTTCAACTATGGGAAAGCGTGGGGATAAAATAACTTACTAGAATTGGTTCATAGTGATGTTTGTCTCATCAATGTACCTCCACCAAATGGTGCAAGATACATTGCGAATTTCATTGATGATTTCTCTTTCTTCACATGGTTATTTTTTTTGAAGAATAAGAACTTTGTCTTTGAAAAGTTCAAGGAGTTTTGGGCCTTTGCTAAAAGAAAATGTGTTCAACCCATCAAATGCTTGAGATCATATAATTGTGGTGAGTATGTAAATCGATCCTTTGAAGAATACCTACTTCGATTTGGTATTGGCTGGTAGCAGTCAATTCCTCACAATCAACATAATGGTGTTGCAAAACACAATAATCAAACATTAGTCAAAATGGCTAGATGGATTCTACAAGATAAATACCTACCTCCTCGATTTTGGGATGAAACAATATATTGTGAAAATTATATTCTTAATCACATCTTGACTCGAGTTGTTCCTTCCATGACTCCATTTGAATGATGGTATGGGAAGAAGCCTTCAATCAACCACCTCCATGTGTTTGGATGTGTTTCCTGGGCTCATATTCTTAATAATTTCATAAATAAGTTGGATGCAAAGATTCATTCTTTCATCATGATGGGATAATCTAAAGAGTTTAAAGTTGTCGACCATTTGATCTTGTCAAATAGAAAATCATTATCAGACGTAATGTTTGGTTTGATGAGAAGTCATCTGGATTTAAGTTGTTGAATTCCTCTTTTGGATTGCTGTAGGATGATCCCTTTAATGTTTTCTTTGAAACTAGTGCTTCTATTCCATTCTCCAGTCCTTCGATTAAAAAATCAAACTTTCTCCCAGTTTCGACTAGATAGTCGACCTCCAATTCGACTAGTCTGTCGTCCTCTATCTCGACTATTCCACTGACATATGATCAACCTATTAGAGTGAACCATGGTTCACCTGTTTCTTATCTACCTTGATGGGCTTCCAAGACAATTGAAGCTGCTATAGATTATGTTGGAGATTCCTCTTGTAGACGACAGATTTGAAGTCAAAAGAGACATTCTAGCATTTCCTTAATGACTCGTGTAGTTCAAACCTCAGAACCTTTTACCTACTCAAATGTGGAAGGACAATTTGAATGGGAATAGGCCATGTAGAAAGAAATTGATTATTTTTAGAAGAATCATACTTGTGACTTGGTTCCCTGACCGCAAGGAAAGAACATTGTGAAATTTTGATGGGTCTATAGGACCAAATTTATCTCTGATGGTGTTGTTGAGAGAAATAAACATGCCTCATCAAAAGGGGTTTTTATCAACAAGAAGGAATCCACTACATTGAAAACTTTTCCCCTATTGTAAATATGAACTATGTTCGATTGATTCTTTCCCTTGTTTCTCTCTTTGGATGGAAAATCCATCAGATGGATGTGAAGAGTGATTTTATTCATGGAGACTTATATGAAGAATTTTTCATGGAACACGAACCTATATTTGTGACAGGTTCAAATTTGGTTTTTCGACTCATGAAATCACATAAGGTTTTGAATCAGTCCCCCCGAGCTTGGTTATATGCTAATATAGACAATTTCTTCCTTCGACTTGGCTTGAAACCGTGTGAATTTGATCAGAACCTACATGTTCTCCACACCAATGGAGACACTCTGCTTGTTGTTGTATATGTATATGATTTACTCATTACTGACAATAATAATGATCTCATACTTACATTGAAGAAAAAACTTGTTGATGCTTTTAATATGACAAACCTTGACGCTATGCATTATTTTTTGGGTCTTCAAGTATAAACAATTTGTGATGGATTTTTCATTTCTCAATCTAAATATGTGATGGATTTTTTGACACATTTCAATATGGATGATCGAAATCCTTGTACTACCCATTTTCAGTTTGGAATGAAGCTTACTAAAACATTTAAAACACTTACAGTCAATGCTACACTTTATCGAAAATTGGTCGTCGGTCTTATTTGACTTACTCATAGTTGACCTGAAATTTTCTTTGTTGTTAGTGTGGTTTCTTGGTTCATGCAAGACCCCAAATAAATCCACTAGAAAGAATTCAAGAGAATTGTTTGCTATATGAAGGGCACCACTCAATTTGATATCAAGTATTGTCGAAGCTCAGATTCTCTAGTAGGTTTCTTGGTTCATGCAAGACCCCAAAGAAATCCACTAGAAAGAATTCAAGCGAATTGTTTGCTATATGAAGGGCACCACTCAATTTGATATCAAGTATTGTTGAAGCTCAGATTCTCTAGTAGGCTACATCAACTCCAATAGGGTTGACAATGGATATGATCATGAGTCTACTTATGGATGTGTATTTCTATACAACATTGGACCTTCAGTATGGTCATTCAAGAAAAAAAAATATGGTATTCTTGTTGACTACCAAAGCAGAATATCATGGGGTTGTTAAAGCATGTGCTGAAGCAGTATGGATTTGGAAATGTTTGGGAGAGCTCCACATTACTATTCAAAACTTTACAACAATATATTGTGATAACAAAATTGCCATATGTGTCACTTAAAATCTTGTTGCCCACAGTAAGACGAAGCATGTTGAGCTCCATGCTCACTATTTGAGATAGTTGGTTCATGAGAATCTTGTCTCTCTTGAATATTGCAAAATGGAAGATCAAGTTGTCGATATCCTCACCAAACCTTTAACTGAAGCTAGATTTATCAAGCTCCATATGATCCCTGGGATTTAGGAAACTACAATTATTAGGGGGTGTTCTAATGATGTAATTTCACCTCCTGAAACTCCAGAGTTGTGTGGTGATGGGGCGGGAGGGTGTTGGAACATCAAGAATTGACAGTTCATCACATGTCTCATAGGTTTAATTGGTCGATAGGTCAACCTAGATCTAGATACAGTTGTTTGAGATATCGACCAACACACCACACTAGTCGGTCAAGTAGTCGATGTTCCTATGAGTCGAATATAGTTGGGTGGTGGATCGACCAACCCACCAATTGACTATGAGTTAGACGTGTAGGTAGTCAATTCAAGTCCTATTGATCTAAATTGATAGAGAATATTTTTCACAATCAACTCGAAATTTTTTATTCCTCTTCGATTATCTGCAGTGCTATGTCCTTCGTTTGATGTCCTGTTTCACCCTATTCCCCAACATCACCCATCTTCATCAATACTTCAAAAATACCATACTATAAATCTTTCATATTCTTACCAGGAAAATGTTATCCACACTGATCACTAGCCACTACAATATTTGTAGGCCCATAGTAAGCTTCAACAAATTAAACATTGTAAGTGGATGGTATTTTGGTAGAAATTTTATATATCCATGAAATATAAGAAGGGTAGAACTAATAATTTGGTAGACATGCTTTCAAGGAAACCAACATATAAGAATACGACTTTGGGAATTCTTATGCACATGGATCCTTTTACCCATGATGCATACATATAAAATGATGAGGACTTTAAAGAGGGGTTGTAGTAGCTACATGGCCAAATTTGTGTAAAAGAAGGTGATAGTAGGTATGAATATCATCTCTAGAACAGATTTCTCTATAAGTTACTAGACGAGATTTGTGTTCCTAAAGGTAAAATATTCCAGCTTATAAGAGAGGCTCACACCTCCAAGGTTGCGGGACATTTTGGTGTTGACAAAATAATTTCCAACTTATAAAGGTATTTGTATTGGACCAAAATGTAAGAATATGTATCTTTGTTTATTAAAGGATGCATTTTTTGTTGTACCAACAATCCTACTAAAAGAAAACAAGGTTTATACCATCACTTACATGTACCCACTAGACCCTAGGGTATCATCTCCATGGATTTTGTGGGTGGTTTTCCAAAAACCAAGAAGAGACATGACTATCTATTTTTGGTAGTTCATAGGTTCATCAAGATGTGGATTATTTTTGTCTTGTAAAAATACCATCAAAGGACAAGAAGAAGAAAAAATGTTCTTTGAATTCGATCAACTCTCCATAACTAAGATTTAGGAAAAAGAGACTTCAACAAACAATGTTAGTGATACAAGAAACTATGAATTGAGTTGTGGGTGGTCTAAAACGAATTGAATAGACTTCCAATACACTTAATTATCATTTCCAATTATCAAATAATATACAATAGTGTTATCACACGAAGTTGTCATGGGTCAAATTTCTCCTTAGGTTTTAATTTTTATCCATTAGTCTTTTTTAAGTTTGTTTTTTTATTTTCTCCTTATGGTTTTCTTAGTATAACTTAAATAAATGAAAGGTTGGAACTTGGCTCACATATTTGACCCACACCTATGGTTTATACCCTTGGTTCATTTTATGGTTTACACCCTTGTCTCATCACTTGATTTGACATCTAGCACTATCAGCCCCATGACACCACAAACCTGATAGGTCACTCCATCCATGCATATGCTTGAACCTATCCACTGTGTCCCTTTACATGTTAGAGAGTCAAATCAAACCTTTTCAAGTACATTGCCAACTCACTAATTGTTTTCATAGCACATATTTTGTACACTCTCCCTCTTTACCATCATTTGCGATTATGAAGATGATGTCATGCCTTTTCATTGTTTTCAACATCCTTGTCTTCAAAATGAATAATCGTGATTTGTTCATTAATGAGTTCTAACTGTTTATCAAAATTTGAAATCCTTTTCCTAGCTTGGCATGACAGAAACTACTAGTTCAGACAGTGCTACGAATTATGCTACAGATTAAATAATCAAGGTGAATTGGAGATTGGGGTGGTTGCAAACAACTCCATGCTTTCAGGATATCATCAATAATCAAACTTCGATGTCCAGGTACTTCTTGAGCCATCTGAGCTCTTTTGAATATCACTTAAGGTTCTGTTTATATTTTCGTAGCACCTGGCTTTTCCAACTGTGGTTTCCTCCACCTACCAACCCCTTACCTTTTATGTCATAGATTTCTTAGCCATCTGCATAACATCATCTTTCTCCATTGAAATTGAATCATTTTCTATCAAAGTTATTGTGCCTATTTATCCCTTGGCTCTTGTTGTCTATACTACGCTACAGAAAGCACTGCAAAGCTGCACTACAGATACCCTGTCCTAGCATTGCAAATTCTGTGTCAACACAGTGTCATCATTTATGCTCGCCTATCTAAAGTTGGCTCTTTTCCTTCACGATTTAATCCTATAAGTTTTATCTCAAAGTCCATTTGCAGTGAAAATTTTAGGATCATTTGCATTTAGAATGATGTTAACCCTGTATGGTGGCTTCATGTCATCCTAAAATTTGAACAGTGTAGCCTCCTTGCATATCATTTCTCAGAGGATCTTCTTCCCCCCTTTTAAGCTATCAAACCATTCTCTTATTAGTTCAGAAGTAAATTGGAGGAAATCCCTGAAAGACCAATAAGGACCACCTTTCAAAATATTAAAGACTTTTTTCTTTGTTTGGTTTGCTATACCTCTCATAACATTACAGTTTTTGATCTCCTACTTATATCAATGGATACACCTCAATAGAAGAAATATCACAAGGGTGGGAGTGTAGTCAAGACTGAGCCTTATGAAATACATGTATTTGATGTTGAACCTTTGATCAGGGAGGTCTTCCAAAGGGTTTCTTGCTTATCTTTCTGTTAAAATATGCAGAAGGGAGACCCTGAGGTAGCCAAGGAATTTTCTTTAAACTTTGATGGCACTAAGACTAAGGTAGGAACCCTTGAGTTGGAGGTATATGAGGCCACCATTGCAACAACCACTGAGATACCCAACAGTGGTGAAAGGTGGTTCAAATCTATGACTCTCAATGCAACCTTTTCTAAAGATTTTGTCAAGCCAGATCATCAGAAAGATAACTTGTCCAAGGGAGTGCCTAGGAGCCACTTGGTTGAGGGTTTTGATCAAATGTTGAAAGTAATTCAGAGGTATTTTACATGAGAGGGTAGATTCAACATGATATACATGTATCACATTAGGATTTTCTACACTTCATCGACAAGGATTTGATGAACATCCCTTTATATTTGTTTAGTAGTATGGGAAAAATGGTTGATATGGTCCAAGCCAAGTCCAAGGCTATGGATACTAGTGTTTTCCACTCAGGGTTGATCAAGAATCACCTAGCTAGACATAAAGTGGCAGTTCACTACCAAAAATTTTTGCAAAACAATTTTACAGGTGGGTGCTACAAAATCTTCTACTGAATGCGCTACAGAATCTATTGTAGAACAATTTTACATAGGTGGGTGCTACAGAATTTGCTACTAGTTGCGCTATGAAAAGATGCTAAGAACTGGTTGTTACAGTCAGTAGGTTTGAATTCATTGTCTCTTGTTAGCTTTGATGATTTGGAGGGAACCAATGATCACCATGTGGCAGATGGAGCTTAACACAAAGGTTTGGTGGACACATGGCACTGGTGGAGATGTGCCCAAGAAACGACAAATCATGTCATTTATATCTTGTTAGAGTTGTTTCCAACATGCTCCATGTTTCTAGCAGTCTGTTAGTTCCACTTGTACAGATGTTAGATTAGTATTTTTTTGTGGAGAATCCTAAGCTAGAAAGGCCAACTCGCATCTCAAGTTGTGGTTTTATTGTTTATACTATAAATACATCAGAAGAATGTTATGTTCAGGTTCGAATGGTTGAGCAGAGCTCCCTATTTTGTAATATTTTTACTAAACAGAACCATACTTTGGTTTATGTATGAGATCTGAGATATTTTGATTAATAGAAGTCAACCTCTTTTCATTATATTTATTCTTCTTACTCTGAATTCTCATTATTAATTGATCCATATGATATGTTATACTTGTTTTATATGGATGTTTGATTATGATGATGCTATACATGTTTCCAATGTTTTAAATTTAGTTCAAGGAGTTCTTGTGACTGAGTTTTTCTTAACCTAGCTGCTAGAAGGCCTGATGCTTATAGCAGACCTATCCATATTTCTCACCAAGTCTTCCACCTATTCACATATATCCTTAAACCACTAACTAAAGTTAACCAAAACCTCATTTGGTTATGCATACTAGCCTAGATTTTTTGTGTTGAAACATTGCTATGCTTAGTTTTGTCCATTTGACCTTCTATCATTAATCTACATTTACAAACCTACTTGATGGGTGTTGGGCTTATCCTCTTGCAATCTGAGGGTGACTCTTAGTGCTAACAAATAAAATTATAGGATGTCATGAATTGTAGGAGTCATAGTGTGGTGTATATAATTAAAATCACACAAAACTAAGACAACTACATGTAAACCTCACTCACACAATAATTAAACCACACAACAAGTAAACACCCAATAGAGAACATAATTTTACCATGGAAACCCACATCGAATGGCTTTACTTGTCCTTATTTTCTTAGAAATTGCAAAATTAAAATTAGATTTGTGGCACGTTGGATCTTTTACAAGTTAGAATATCAAAAATTTCTTATGCAATATTTTCCAAATAATCCCTTCTCCAATTTCATGTCATAGTTTATAGGCTAGATTAGCTCCATCGAAAATTTTAAGGGAAAAATTTCACCCTGTTACCCCATCTCTCATAGGGGTAACTAGAGGAGGTCATGCCTTGTGATCTACATTGTAGACAATGATCCCAATAATTATGATCAATATTCTCCAT
>JASDQU011401923.1:13367-24187 GCA_032191745.1 Picea mariana
ACCATCTCATGTATCATGGAGGTTATTGTTTCCTTGATATTCCCTTCTCGCCAGATTTGGTTTTTGAAAATGCGTCTGTTCCTTTCCTTCCATATCGACCATATGATCATTCCTAGGGTGAGGGTCCAGCAGAGGTTCACCTCTTCTTGGTCGTTGTAGTTTTCTCTCCAGAGCTTGATTATTGCGGCAATGTTACCACAAATCCTGGCGGACTGGAGAAAGATACTTGTTGCCCAGTCCCACAGTTCCACAGTGTAGGCGCATTTGTCAAGGAGATGGTTGGTTGTTTCTTCCTGAGTTTGACAAAGATGACATCTTGACGGATTGGTGAAGCCTCTTTTCCTTAGGTTATCCCAAGTTAGGATGTGATTGTGTAATATTAGCCACTAGAAGATCTTAATCTTTGGCCTTTGGGGGTTGTTCCAGAGCTTATCCCAGTGTGGTGCTAGGTCATCTTGGTCTGGGTCCACCATATAGTGCCGGACTTATTTTAGGTTGAATTCCCCTCTGTCTTTTTTGGCCCACCTCAACTATTCCTCTCCTTCCGTGATTGTTATTTTTCGTCTGCCCAGTTCCTCCTCCACCTCTTCTATTGTTGTTGCAGGTATCTCATTGTTCTGAGGATTAATCTTGTCCCAAATTCTCCATTTGTTGCGGTCTATTCCCTACTGCCGGCATTGGTAGACGTTGATTTTTCCTTGTGTGATGAGGTCATGTTGGAGTATCCCTCTGTCTGAGTTTTCCATCTTTGGTTCCTACTGCCAAGCATCCTCCCATAATCTGGTTGTTCTACCATTCCTGATTTCCCAAAAACTATGTGTCTGAATTGATGCTTTGTTGCACCGGGCTAGGTTCCAAATGGTCGAGCCTTCCTTGGTTCCTCCAAAGCGGATTCGGTTATGGTCGCGGGTTTCTGGAGCGTACTTTTCCTTCCATAGGTTTACCAAAGGTGTTGCAATTTATTTGACCCACCGCCACCAAAGTTTCACCCCATATGCACTGTTGGTCGTTTGTGGATCTTGTAGCCCCAAGCCCTCGTTGCTTTTTGGCCTGCAGACTTTCTCCCAAGCCACCAGGGCCCATTTTTTCTTTGTTTCAGCACCTTACCACAGGAAGTCCCTCTGGATGGCTCTGATTTTCTGTAGGATCCTTTGTGGAATGGGGAAGATTGACATCATAAAGATTGGGATGGCTTGTAAAACAGTCTTGGTTAGGATCAGTCTGTCAGCTAGGTTGAGGGACCTATATGTCCAGTTTTTTACCCACTCATGTAGCCTGTTTATTACTCCTTCCCAAGTTGACAACTTATAAACTTTGTCTGTCAAAGGAATCCCCAAATACTTGGTTGGAAGTGTTTTTCGTTCAAAACCTAGAATGTTGGTCAAATTCTTTTGGATAGTTGGATTGGTATTAAAGAAAAAGATCATCGACTTGGAGTGGTTGATCTCAGTGTCTGAGGCTTCCCCAAAATCTTCTAGGATGCGTTTGTAGGCTTTAGCTTCCTTGACCGTGGGTATGTCGTGGAGTAGTGTATCATCCACAAACTGTTGGTGGGTTGAAGTAGGGCAGTTTTCGAAAGGTTTGAGCCCTGTTATTTCCCCAGTTGTTGTTGCGTTCTTTATGCTCCGGCTAAGGCCTTCCATCATTAGGATGAACAAGAAAGGAGACAGCGGGTCTCCTTGTCTGATCCCTCTCGTGGGCCAGAAAGGTTTGGTCGGGGCTCCATTGATTAGTAGCGAGTAGCTTGTTGTGGATACTAAACTGACAATCCATTTGATCCAATGCTGGGTAAAACCAAAGGCTTCCAAGGTCTTGATCATATAATGCCAACTAATTTTGTCATAAGTTTTTGCTAGGTCCAATTGTATTAACATTCCCCCCCTCTTCTGAATTTTTAAGGTGTGAATGATCTCATGGGCCTGGATGATGTTGTCCATTATTTGTCTACCTTCCACAAAGCTTACCTGTTCTTGTGAGATCAGTGAAGGTAGGAGGGGTTTCAATCTATTTTCTATGACTTTGGATATGATCTTGTAGATCACATTACAAAGTGCTATGGGTCTTTACTAGTCCGGGGTTTTGGCTTCATTTTCTTTGGGGATTAGGGTGATCATGGTTGCGTTTACTGCTTTAAGGATGGAGGCAGACCTTCTAGAGTCCTCTACTACCTTATAAATGTCATATTTGACGATTTCCCAACAAGCTTTGAAAAATTCCACAGTGAAGCCATTCGGACCTGGTGCTTTCCCACTGGGCATTTTCTAGAGAGCTTGGTCCACCTCTTATGTGGCGATAGGTTTGTTCAGGAAGATGTTTTGTTCCTCTGTAACCAAGCATGGAATATGCTGGGTTATCCTCTGAATGGCCTCTGATCTGTCTTGATGTGGCTCTTGGGCTATCCCATGGAAGTGTCTAACCATAGCGCTTTCGATCTCCTGGTGGGAATCGCGCTCGATTCCATCCTGGTCCTTGATCTTTAGGATTTTGTTATGGGCTCTTCTGGCCATGATTGTTCTATGGAAGAACTTGGTGTTCTGCTCTCCTTCCTTTAGCCATCGAATGCGAGACTTCTAACACCAGAGTGTTTCCTCCTACTGGCATCCCCCTCCCACTCTTGGGTCATTTTGAGCTCTTCCCTTTTCTGGTCCTCCGTATAGCCTTCCCGTATGCAAGTTTCTTGCAGTTTTTTCATTTTTCCTTTGATGTCATTTTTCTTTGTGTTTATATTCCCGAAGATATCCCTATTCCATTCCTTGAGTTTATTTTTTATGTATTTAAGTTTCTTTTGTAGTTTGAACATCCTAGTCCCTTGCTCCAGTTGCTCCTCCTGCCACCACTGTTTGATTTTTTCCTTGAAAGTCGGATGATCAATCCAGAATTTCTTGAATCTGAAGGGCCTGTTCTTAGGTGTTGTTTGGAATCCAGCTTCTAGTTGCACTGGCCAGTGATCAAAACCACCCCAGGCTAGGATGTTGCAATCTAAGGTTAGCCCCTGCAAAATGATTGACTCCGATATAAGGAATCAATCAAGTCTTGTAGCTACCTGAAACTGGTTCATCCATTTGTTGCTCTAGGTGAACTGGCCATTTTTAGTTTGGAGATCTACCATCTCCACTCTGTCTATAAAATTTGAAAACTCCTCCGCCTCCCGATCTAGTCTTCTCATACCACCCTTTTTTTCCGCAAGGGAGGTAATAATGTTGAAGTCCCCTGCCAGGATCCAGTGGAGGTTGGTGGCTCGGCCTTTTATATCTTCTAAGTCTCGGATCATTCCTTTCTTTTCCTCTAGCCCATGGGGTCCATACACATTTGTGCAGAGAATCTCCTCAGTGTTTCCTATGATTTGCATGCACACAGTTAGGGTGTACCTAGTTGCTTTGGCTGCTATTAAATTTAGGATTTGTGGGTTCCACAATGTTAGTATGTTGCCTGACTTTTGGTGGTATTCGATGGCTACCATGTTGTACTTGCGCCAGTGTTGTTTACTGATTGCCTCCATTCTGTCTGTAGTACATTTCGTCTCTAGAATAAAACAAAGATCCGGTTGCTCCTGCTTTAGTTTATTTATAAGGATTCTTTGTTTTCTTGCGCTGTTTAGGCCTCTTATATTCCAAATTATGACCTTCATTTAAACACGTGGGGGAGATTGGGGAAAGAGTTTCTTGATCTTACCCGAGTTGATCAGTAGCGCTCCTAGCTCCTATAGTGCTACGTTGTTTGATTTCCTGTCTTTTTTCCTCCTTGTCTGTTTGGATGATAGCTGCGATTGTCCCTCGTCGGCTTTCACTCCTAGGTTTCCTATCTCCCCGTGTGTGTGTTTTTGTCCTCTGGCTTTGGCTTCCTCCCGTAGGAGGAATAGGTATTGGATGCATTCGAGTTGCTCTGTTGCTACGTTGTCGACTCCCTACCTTTTCCATTGTTCTAAAATGTGTGGAAGGTCTATGCCTTCCCTTTCCACCAAGTCTCTGAGATCGGGATCTTCTGTACCTACTTCACTTGGGGTCATTTCTGCATCCTCCTCTGCGTCTTGCATGGCAGTGTTGTCGTCTTTTATTTCTCCATCCATCGAGGTTGCACAACTCCCCTGAACAGTTGTATTGTTTGGCTGTTGGGTGGGCTCTTTTATTGCTTGGTCTTTGACTTCTGGAACTTTTGCCGAGTCCTTGTCTTCTGTTGTCCCTTTGTTTGTTTGGTCCCTTCCTTCTGTTGTATTATGGGTCTCCTAGGTATTTCCCGCCGAGGTTTTATTTTGCTTTTTATTAGCTTTGTTCCTGGGGTTCGGGGTTATAAACCCTTCCTCGTCTTGCTGTGATTTGGGATCTGTCGCTTCCTGCTTTTTGTTTAGAGGGCACTCTTTGATCAAGTGTCCATGTTCATGGCTTCTTCTACATCTAAAGGGGATCTATTCGTAATCTATGTTTTGGATCCATTCCTCATCCCTGAATTCCAGACTTATGGCTTCTGGGAGTGCTCCCGAAACGTCCATCTCTATGCAAATTCTTGCATATGATGTGTATGTTCCTTTTAGGGTGGCTTTTGAGGTCTTCACATATTTCCCCAGTGTGTTTCCTATTGCTTCAAAGGTAGAGGGCAACCAGTAGTCTAGGGGTAGGGAGTAAAATCTCAACCAGACTGGTACCATTTTGAAAGTTTCTTTCTCCGGGGAAAAATTTTCTTTCCAAGGTTGCATGTAGAGTTTCGCTAAGGTGTGGAAGTATGGACCTCCCTCGAAGACTCTATCCCTGTCCTCCAGGTTTATAAAGACTGATGTGAAGAAACCCTTCGAGCCGAGGTGGAGCTCCACTTCTCCATTTGGCTTCCAATGACATTTAATCCAATTACACAGAGTTCGTTCTGTGGGCCATAACCCCATGAATTTGCATATGAGCGCATGCATCTTCATCTCGTCCCTGTAGAGTTGCGTTTGTGGGTCCTCCAGTACCACCTTGGGTATCATTGTTGTTTTGGGCTTGCAGGGGTTGCGCCCCTCCGTTCCGTTAGCCTTCGCGGTCTCTTATGCCTCTTTATGGGTTTCCTTAGCGACTTCCTCCCTGGTCTCATTTTTGTCCCGGCTTCTCTCTTGATGCTTCCCTGGTCTCATTTTTGTCCCGGCTTCTCTCTTGATGCTTCCCTAGTCTCATTTTTGTCCCGGCTTCTCTCTTGATGCTTCCCTAGGCCTGATCATGAGGTTCCTGTCACTGGTGCCTTGAAAACTCCGTTGCTTGTTCCTTTTCCTCTGTCCACCACTACCTGTTTGTATGAGGGGGTTCCCTTGCCCCCACTTACTGCTCATGTTGTTCTCTGTTGTGGCCTCGACTGTCAAACCCTAGCTCGTCGCGAGTGCTAAACCCTCAGCGGTACTCCCAAGGAATTTATTGAAATATTTTTTAAGATAACAATGAATTATTAAATTGAATAAAAATTTAAGAAAAATATTATAAAATATTATATTAAGAGATATGGTTAATCGACGCACTTGATCTCTCCGTGTGGTCGACAGACCATTAAGAAGAAATAGTCCTTAAATTGAAGAAAAATTAAGAAAAATATTATAAAATATTATATTAAGAGATATGGTTAATCGACGCACTTGATCTATCCGTGCGGTCGACATACCATTAAGGAGAAATGGTCCCTCAAATTGAATAAAAAATTAAGAAAAATATTATAAAATATTAGAAGAAAAATATTATATTAAGAGATATGGTTAATCGACGCATTTGATTTCTCGTGTGGTCGACAGACCATTAAGGAGAAATGGTCAAAATAAAATATATTATAAAATAATAATAAATCATTAGAAGGTATGGTTAAAATATATTATTTGAAAGATTTATATTATTATCATTAAGAGGATTTGGTCAATCGACGCAGAAGGGTGAGTCAATAACGGTCAAGCGACCTTGATTTCTCTATGGTCGATCAATTGTTAAGGAGAAATGGATGGAATTAAATCGACCGTTATTGATTGAATAAATTGATTGAACATAAATCGACGCAGAAAAACTAGGATGGAATTAATAAATTATGAGTAAAAATATTACTTAGAAGAGAGTGTTCATAATTGATGAGAAAATGTGTTGTTAAATGAGGGAGTTAATAAATAATTTGTGAATAAATATGAAGAAAATGTTCTTATATTAGGTAAAATAAATATTTTTCATTTTATTTTTATTAAGCTATATGATTGTAGTGAAAGAAGCAAGATGTATTATACAATTTAAATTGTTTCAATATAAAATATTATACAAAACTTAGTCATACTTGTAATATATACTTTTTAGATACAAACTCTAACTTAAAAATTTACCACAAATATTATACAAAACTAAAAATAAAATAACAACAATAATAAATTTAATATACTCTAAATAATACTCATTCACAAATAAATATACATGATAAACAATATTCATTCACAAATCTATATACATTAAAAAGAAATTAACACTATAAAATTAAATCATATTAACTATTAAAAAACCATACTATATCAATTAAACCTCGCTTATTTTGAAATGTGAATGTAGAAATATTTTATATAAAGTCAAATCCCAAAACTCAAGGGACAAAAGAAAGTTACATCAAAAGTGTTCTTTGGGGATCCTTCTCTTCTCTTGGAGGATGAAGGAGAAGTCAAGGATATGGGGATTTCTTCCTTGAATTGATTTTATGAAACTTGGACCTTTGATTTCAATAAGGAATTGGTTTTTTTTTTTGATATTTAATCTCTTGATTTTTGAGTTATAAGTAGATAATGTGGATCTTTAAATAGTATGAAGTAAAGGGAAAAAAATAAATAATTGAATAGTATTTTTTATAGAATAAGAAATGATATGTCCATTAATTATATAATTTTCTTCTTATTAGTTTTTGTTTTATATTTGTAATGTGTTTTAAAAACTTAAAGAATATGATTTTCATTTTGAATTGGAATAGAAAATTATTATTATTATTCTTAGAAGAAAAGAAAGAAAGTCACATGATGGGATATTTATTTTTTTCAAATCTAGACGAGTGACCTTAAAAATAAATTATTATTATTATTATTAAAAGGTTAGAGAAATCGTAAAAGAATGTGGTAAATTCTAAAAATATGTGTAATTTTATAATTTAATTAACACACTAACTTAGGAGGTTAGTTCAATTGAGTTTTTCTTAAATATTGTTAGGGATTTGGCTAATTTATTAAGCATACTATCCACAAATGTGATGAAAAATCCTTTAATTATATGAAAGAATTATTGCCATTAATATATTGTATACTTCGAAATCAAATAATAATAATAATTTAATTTTAAAGTTATAACCAAACAAAACCTAGAATTGATGTATAAAACCCTCTTATTTATATAACAAGTAAAACAATAAATTGATTAAAAAAAAACACTCAAAAAACTAAAAAAAAAATTATAGGAAAACAATCATAAAATATTCATTAACTAACTAAACTTACTTTGATAAATATTTTTAAATTTAATATTAAATATATACTATATCCCAACATGTAATCTTAATGAATGTGATGATAGATGCTTTAATGAATTTCTTTGGTTTGGGAAAATATATTTCCTAATGGACTTAATGAGTTCACTGTGAGGTGTAGGTGCTTATTGATTGCCCTCTTTTCTCTCCCAGTCTTGGAAGTGGACCTAGACTATCCACGTCAACGTGTAACAGGAACTGTCCATCTCTAGTGAACACCCTCAAACGTGGCGGTGCATACCCAATGACCCCGAGGTCGTAGCTCGCCTCTCTTTAACCCCGTTCATCCTTCCTCCTCCTCAGCCGTTAGTGCCTAGAATAAATAAGTGCTTTTCAGTCGTGGCGGTCAAAGGATAGAATAAGTTGTTTTAAGTTTTTTATTTACTTAAAAGATAACATTATGACAGGCACGGCAAAATTAAGTAATATCACGGAGAACTGCTAAGAACTTAAATCACCACTAAATCTGGCAGGGGCAGAAATAGGGAAATCGGGGAGTACTCTAAGCAGTACTGCCAAGATAAAAATGGTACCCCACTTAATTCACTAGTAAATGGAACAGTTGGTAGGAAGAGAGAGGCGTTTAGCGGCTGGAAGGCCGACTTGTGAGCTATAAATATCGGCAGCCGGGTTTCTTATTTTTGGTATATGTATTCGTTTGTTGGTGCGAAGGAGGGAGCCAGGTTCCGTCACCTACTTTCCTTCCCTCTTTTGCCTCGTCTCTGTCTCACTTGATGCTGCGAAATCTCGGTCTGTGAAGATTTTCGTCTGGGAAATCTTGACCAGCAAAATTTTCATCACGTTACTCTCACATAATCTTCTCTTCCTCTGCTCTGGATTTGTGAGCAAGAATGGAAAAGACGGGAGGCTCCTTTTCGAGTCTGCGGGCATATGGTGTCGCATTGCTGGAAACGCCCAAACGGCTCGTCCAACGCATGGGGGCTGTGTCGAGTTGTAAGGAGGAGCTAACGCAAGTGAAAGCCCGTTCNGTCTCTGTCTCACTTGATGCTGCGAAATCTCGGTCTGTGAAGATTTTCGTCTGGGAAATCTTGACCAGCAAAATTTTCATCACGTTACTCTCACATAATCTCCTCTTCCTCTGCTCTGGATTTGTGAGCAAGAATGGAAAAGATGGGAGGCTCCTTTTCGAGTCTGCGGGCATACGGTGTCGCATTGCTGGAAACGCCCAAACGGCTCGTCCAACGCATGGGGGCTGTGTCGAGTTGTAAGGAGGAGCTAACGCAAGTGAAAGCCCGTTCCGGCGCAGAAATGCAGAGGAGCTTGCGGTGGTTCGATCTGGTAGCCCTGGGTATCGGAGGCATGGTTGGGGCTGGCGTCTTCGTCACCACGGGTAATGCCGCCCGAACCCTCGCGGGGCCAAGCATTATCCTGTCCTACGTCATAGCTGGCGTCTCTGCTCTTCTTTCTGCCTTTTGCTACACCGAGTTTGCAGTCGCTATGCCCGTTGCAGGGGGCGCTTTCAGTTATCTCAGAACCACATTCGGTAAGTCTTGTTCATTTCTGAACCTCATTTCTTTCTTTCTGTTACCTCAAAGAATTGCTTAATTGCGGGTGTTTCTTTTCAGGGGAATTCCCAGCGTATATTACCGGCGCAAATCTGATAATGGAGTATGTTGTTTCCAATGCTGCTGTTGCTCGAAGCTTTACTTCGTATTTCGGCTCTGCAATTGGTTTCAAGAATGTCGATAAATGGCGCTTCAAAGTGCATGGCTTGCCCGATGGCTTCAACGAGCTAGATCTTATAGCCGTGGCCCTTATTATTGTGCTTACAATATGTATTTGCTACAGGTTTCTATCCTCCCATCTTTTCTCTGCTGTTGTGCTAGGATTATTTTCGGGTTAATGGAATCTGACAACTTATTTTGATTTCATTGGCAGCACAAAGGAGAGCTCGGCTTTTAATATGGTGCTCACCGTGCTGCATCTGGGATTCATCTTGTTCATCATAGTCATCGGTTTTGCCAAGGGGGACGTCAAGAACTTGACACACCCGGCTAATCCGACGAACCCGGGGGGTTTCGCACCGTATGGGGTAAACGGAGTGTTCAATGCCGCGGCCATTGTTTACTTCAGCTACATTGGATACGATGCCGTTTCGACCATGGCAGAGGAAGTTAAATATCACGCCACAGATATCCCGATCGGGGTCTCTGGCTCTGTCATTATAGTCACTGTGCTGTACTGCCTCATGGCTACGGCGATGTGCACATTGGTCCCTTATGATATGGTACAGCATCTTTTATCTGCTTATTGTTTGGACCATCGGTTTGTTTTCTTTTTCGTCTGTGGGTATTAGATATATATTTGAATTTTTGTTCGTGGTCTTCGTGCAGATAAATAAAGATGCCCCATTCTCGATGGCTTTCAAAAACGATCCGAGGTGGGGATGGGTATCAAATGTAGTGGGTGCGGGGGCGAGTTTGGGAATTCTAACGTCGCTGCTGGTCGCAATGCTGGGACAAGCACGTTATATGTGTGTCATCGGGCGCTCGCATGTGATACCCGACTGGTTTGCCAAAGTCAATTCCAAGACTGGCACACCCCTTAACGCATCCATCTTTCTCGGTTAGCCTTTGATTCTGATTCTTTAAACTTTCCTGCCTGTGAATGATGATTAGGTAACAATCTCACTCAATCCGATATGCTCTTACTTGTGCTTACCCCCTTTTGTGTCTTTCTTTTTAGGAATCTGCACTGCTGCGATAGGGCTGTTTACCGATCTGGCAATTTTAATAGACCTGATATCCATAGGGACGCTCTTTGTCTTCTACATGGTGGCCAACGCTCTCATCTACAAACGCTATGTGGTCAGCGCAAAGACTACGAATCCGTGGCGGACGCTCGGGTTCCTATCGGCGCTGTCCTGCATCGCCATCGGATTTGCTTTTATGTGGCAGTTCCAACGGGATCCATTGGGTCTTGCTATATGTGGCCTGGCGGCGATCGCCCTCACCTATGTATTTTCGGCGCTAGTTCCACAGCCCAGACAGCCGCGCGAGTGGGGCGTGCCCGGTATGCCCTGGATAGCCGCCGCTTCCATCTTCCTGAACGTGTTCTTGTTGGGTTCTCTGGGCAAGAGATCATACTTGCGATTCGCGATCTTCTCCGTAGTCGCCATAGTTTTCTATTTAGTTTATAGCGTGCATGCAAGCTACGATGCCGAATGTCGGGCGGCATCCTCCGTGCTTGGCCCACCGGGAGCGGCATCGCCAGCGCTTGGCCCACCGGCCGCCTTAGAGGATCATATTATAGAGCTGAGTACAGTGCCAGCGTCAAAGATTTCAGAACCGGCACAGATTGCGGACGTTTAAAAA
>JASDQU011401925.1:30544-43767 GCA_032191745.1 Picea mariana
AACACTATCGCGCCCTTCATTTGATCGAAGAGATCATCAATCCTTGACAACGGATATTGATTCTTGATCGTGGCATTGTTCAATTGATGGTAGTCAATGCAGAGCCTCCACCACCCATCCTTCATTCATATGAAAATAATAGGTGCACCCCATGGTGACACACTAGGACGTATCAGTCCCAGGCCCAACAACTCCTTCAGTTGCATTCTAAACTCCTATAATTCCGAGGTTGACATCTGATAAGGCGTTCTAGCTATTGGTTATGTTCCCGGTTTTAGGTCTATAGTAAACTTCAATTCCCTCTCCGGCGGCATCCCAGGTAACTCCTTCAGAAATATGTCGGAAAACTCTCTCACCACCTGAAGGTGTTCTAAACCTTCCGCTAATCCCTTCTCATTTAACACAAGGATCGCATAAAGCTTGCACCCCTTGCGCATGCGCTTCCATAGATGTAAGGAAGAAATGAACCTCAGGGAAACTCCATGGTTCCATCCTACAATCACACGTCTATGTCCCTCATCATCGACCAAGCTCAACTGTTTTGTCTTACGGTTGAGTATCGCCTCATGCAATTCCAACCAGTCCATACCAATTACGACATCATAAGATCCTAATATTGTGATGTATAGGTTGGCCCTTGTGACAAACTCTCTCAGGTTAAGAGTACAACCCATAACCTTTCCTCCAACCTTCTGTTTGGCTCCCGAAGCCATCTCTATGAATCTAAACTCATCATGTTCGACTGCCTCTACCTTAATCCTTTTTAGCAATACACCAGAAACGAAACTCTTCGTAGCACCGAGATCCATCAAAATACTAAGGGTTTGATCAACGACGATACTTATCGTCTCGAGCACAATCGACTGATCCTCTACCTGGCAGTTATTCACTGCTGCATGAATTCGATGGGCCTTTCCCATATCTTCCATGGTAGTGGGTCTAGATGATCCAGACACTCTAGTCCTCTCCACAAGGCAGTCGCGCTGGTAGTGTGTCTCCCCACATGTCCAACACCCCTTCTTTGGCCCAGTAGTCCTGGTACCCAAAGTAGAAGATGAAGGCCCACTGGCCTGGAATCCTGGTCTGTTCTGCTGAACAGACCTAAATTGTTGTTACTGTGGTCGATGTTGCTACTGATGTTGTGGTCCCCGATAAGGTGTCCGCTACTGAGGTGTCGATCACCAAGGTGTAGTGAAAGTGGATCCCATCTGGAAACCACGATATCCTGACGTATATATGGCTGGTGTCTGATGCTGCTATGCTCCAGATGACACCTGCCCTACTGGTCTCACTAGAGTCCTGGTTTCACCCCCGCTGATAAGATCCTCCTCTGCTATGAGGGTCTTCTGGATGACATCATGTAAGGTTTGAGGCATCAAAATCCTGACCTTTTCACGTATGCTGCCATTAAGGCTGAACACAAACCTATTGACCTTAAGTTTCTCAGTGTTAAGGTGCAGAGAATATCGGAGAAGCTCCATAAAATGGGCCTCGTACTCGGGCACTGTACGACCGCCTCGTCATAAGGCGTTGAACTCATTGAGGTGATGCTCAATGAATTTCTCTGATAGGTACCTCTCTCGGAACCGTTCCTTGAACAATTCCCATGACACATCTTCAACGACCATGTTCAGCTGCGTTAGGAACGTCTTCCACCATAGAATAACGCTCCCTTTTAGTTGAAATACCGCCATGCGGATCTTCATGTTGGAGATATAATCGTGAAGTGCAAAGCACATCACCATGTTCTCCAACCATGCCTTAGCGGCTGCACCATCCATGGCACCAAAGAACTGGGGAAATTTGACCTTCTCGAGTTCACGGTTAACGCTAATAGTACCGACCGGAGCGCTTGGTGGAACCTCAGGGGGTGCCAACACCCTGGCCTCATCTCTGTCCAAATGGATGATCAGTGCCTCAGACATGCGTTGAAAAGATCTCATCATTTCGACCACATCACCAACTGTTATCTTCTCCTGCCCGACAACCTGTTCATCTCCTTGGGGGTTAGACCCCTCAAGGGTGGATGCTACTGGAGATGTCGTGCCTCCTCCCCTAGCACCCCATCATCTGCCTCTGTGACGTCCTCTAACCATGATTATTATAATCAAATCATATCAACGAAAGCCGTAGAGATCCCAAGTCGTGGTTGAACCCGCTCTGATACCATATGTAATGAACCTCCCATTTCATTACAATAAAAAGCCTCACATAACAAGCACAAACATTACTTATAATAAACAACGACACCCTCAACGGGAAGTGCAAGCTAAAAATGACTTTGTCAACAACCCAACCGATAATCAAGGCTAAATGGTCAATATCTATGATTTAAAATGGTGTTAAATACAGATCTAATTTATCCAGTCCAAATTATAGCTAGTCAACTATTTGCAATTCTAATTTAACCTTATAAGTGAAACAAGTCAGTGAGTCTAAATCACAACTAGTCAACAATTGGCAATTCTAAATTTACCTTAAAAGCCATCCCAATTAGCAATTCTAAAGAACGATTTAAACATTTACTACAAATATAATCCAACAAAAACTTCATTAACCATTTAACAATTATATATGCATTGCTACCCATTTCCAATATAACGCTATTATTCAACACTATAACAATATTAGTGTACCAAGCACTATCTAACAACAATAGCAACTTTAATGTACAACTTGTTGACTATTACACTTGCTGTCTAACAAAAGTTAACCATAAAGATAGATAAAAGGAAATTAAGGCTAAGGTGTAACCAAGGATATTGCTGTCTAAAACCAAGGTCGTTTATAGATTAAAGGCGCTGTCAGCTAATTAGGCGAATTCATTCAATCACCAACAGACCCAACCCATCATTTAAGGGCAATGATGTCACAATTTTAAAGGAATTTCGTGATCCACGGGCACTCCAACCGCTTCGTGTACTCTATGGATCTTGTGGATCCTTCCAAACACGTCTATAAAAAGGAGGTGATTGTAATCATTTTGCAGGTAAATGGCAATTTCAAATTGAATTCTGTTCCGTGTTCTTACTTCAAATTCAAAGTTATGGCTAGCTAGGTTAATGGCTTATAAGCTGTGTGTATAACTAATTGTGACGATGGACCAATGAAACATAACTTGATCGGGAAGGAGAACCATCCAGCGAACCCTTTTCACAGATTTGGCGTTACTCGTAGCTTTTTATGCCCAATTCCTATTAAAAAAATTCAACCACAACAAAATAAACCTACCAATCAAAGCATTTGATCCAAAAGCCATCGAATAACGTCACTTGAGATTTAATCATCCGGCCACACCTCGAATACTTTCTTCGCCACTAATTTTTCCACATCTTTGTCACAGTCCGTTTCAGTACAGATTCTTCGGACAAAATGGACCAATCACACGCAAAACTACTCAATCTGCCCTGTCCATTCATGCTCAAACTATAGATTCATGATATATGATTGCCATATTCCGTTTGGATAAGGCCATTAAATTTGCTTGCGTGAAGAAAGCGACTGAAATAATTAGACTTTGTCTTGCAGTGATAAATGTAATCTGTGCAGCGAATTTGAAGGTCACGGAACATGGCAAGTCAATGGGGTACTAAATATTTATGTGGAACTGCCAATAATTGAAGTTGGGTTCCTAAGGATTTGGAGATTATAACCTTATCATACAACGCCTATTTTCAATAATGTTAGACACGCCGGATCAGTGGGTGTTCTTTTACATTACGGATGCAAACTAGTGCGCAAGTGGAGGTGCTGTTAATTAACGTTCATTGGCTAAGGAGAGAAACTAAAAAATTACCTCTTCAAGAGAGATATCAGCATGAGAACTAGAAACACCTCAGCCTTCTACGGATCTCTACATTAAAAAAATGCATATAAAGGTCATTTGGGCGTCCTAGACCATCCATAGTAAAGAAGAAAAAGAGGCAAACAAAGGAGTAATCGCAAGCTGGAAATCCACTTAAATATTTGTTCATGATATTGGTGAAGCCACTAATTATTTAAATCTATCCATATTCATCATGATCACTAAGTCTCTTTCACATCAATGGATTTCATATATCCATTTCATAAATCAAGATTTTTATTGTGAATATCAAATTTATTTACAATTTCAGGAATATTGAATTTGAATTAATCACTAATTTAATAAAGACCAAATTTCACACTTATAGATGATGCGGTTAAAAAATTTCATTCAGTAACATCAAATCCCTCTACGTTACAAATGCTTTTTTAATTTTTTTTTAATTCAATTTTTTTTTAGAGGTTTTTATGATATATCCTAGTTAAATAAATCTACTCTCATTCTTTATGTGTAGAGCTGTAATCCTTTATTCAAGTTTATTTTATTTATTTTTTAAATATTACTTATCAACTTCTTATCTCATGCTAGGTTGTAGAGAGCATCTTTCAATTCAATAAGAAATTTTGCGATTTTTAATTGTTATATATATATATCTGTGTAGTCGTGTCTAAATGCGTTAAGTTTTTTCTTTTTTCTGGGCATATTTTTATCATATTTGTGCATCTGCATATTTGAGTGGTTAAATCTGCATAATCCTAGTAAACTATGGGTTTTTCATCCAGCAAAATCCATTTCTGCATTCAAAAATGCAATTTAAAAAACAAATAATTGTTATTTCTTATAGATTTATGTTTCCCAATTCAAACTAAAAGAACAAAAAAATAGTAGTTAGACAATGCCTATGTATATAATTATATAAATATCACTTGTCACATCGATATTAACTACTAACAAAATTATCCATCTCCCTTATACCAAAATGAAATGTAAATAATACTTATTTATAAATTAAAAAATGTTTATATATATATATATAACTTAAAGTAAAACTCACTTTGAAATATTTTTGTAATTAATATTTTTTACATGTTGAAAATTAAAGAAAGAAATTGCAGATCTCCGTCACACTAATACAACTGCATAATGATACATCTCTCACTTGTTTAAATTCATAAATCACTTCAGTTATTCATTTCATTAAAGTCGTAAATGACATCAATCCGTTTAAAAAAGGCAGCTCATTTATTTTGGTTCAAATTCAAATCAAACATGTTTTAAGACATACTTACGCCTGGAAGGAGAACATTATTCAATTAAGTCGAAAAGATACGACGTGAAGGCTCATGCTCTTTATGGTGTATTGTGATTCTTTGAAATAATATACACAAGTATTTTTTGGTTCATGATTCATATGTGGAGTTTATATGTTGAATACTATATTTTTTTAAGTAGTAGAATTAAATATAAAAAAACATAGTATTAAATTAAATTAAATTAAATATATTATTATTATTATTATTATTATTATTATATATATAAATAAAAATGTTTATATATAAATAATTTTAATAAATTTATAATGTTTAATAAATTATTGTTATATATTAAAAAAATATAAAAATAAATTATTTATATAATTTGAGATGAATACCTTATTATTATATATTAAATAACTATAAAAATAAATTATTTATATAGTTATAAATGAACATAAGAAAAATGTAATATGTAATTACATGTAATATGCAATTATATATTATATGTAATAACATATTACATGTAATATGTAATTATATATTATATGTAATAACATATTACATGTAATATGTAATTACTAGGTGGAGGCAAATATACTAAGTCTCACTTAATCATGCTAGAATATGAGTTGTTTAATTGAAAATATGGATGGAGATAAAAGGTTAAATATATTCTAAGGGCTTATCTTAGCTTGTAGTTGAATGCTATGAAAAAGTGAAAGGAAGAAAATGTATTTATAAAAAGTAGATATTCTATGTGGATGGAAAAACTTTATGAAAGAATTAAGAAAGAAAAGTTGGTCAAGGATTTCAACATATATTGGAAAGGCAAACACTTACTATGTAGTTAGTTTGAGCTTAAAGCTTTGTAATGGTAGATGACATTTTATTATGACAAGAGGTTATATTTTCTCAGTTAAATTAAAGGAGTGATCAAAAAGGAGAATTTTGAGATGGTTTTAAAATTCTAGAATCCTCATATGTGGATAAAGTTGAAAACAAAACATAACAATTGAAAATTATCTATAGATATTTAAGTACTAAAAAAAATGTCATTTTCCCAATTTATAGAAAGAGCAATCAAGAATGTCACATGGTTTATCTATCTCAAAAGAATAAGAAACATTTTAATATATTTTTTGGAGTTGGAAAAAATGATATTAAGTGCTGGTCTAAATTAAGACACACATTGTATGATTGAACAGAAAAATAATTGAGTCATAAAAAAGAGAGACTTTCTTAAAATAACAAGAGAAAATTGCACCCTCACATGTCATGGAAAAATAATTGGGGAAAACTACATTCACTAACTTCTCATCTTGGAAACATGAATGACAAAGAAATGACAGGTATGTTCATGAACTCTATGGAAAGGGATTTCAAATTGGATTTCTCACAAAATTTTCTCAATATAATGGAAAGAATTAAGCATCCTGACAATGGAAAGGAACCTCATTCTCATGGTTTAAGAATTGAAATGGTCGATTGTAGAGGTCCATTTTTCTATGCAATTCTCAAGGATATATGCAGTCAAGCCATATGACATATGATTCTATCAAACTAATATGTTAGTAAAGTGATACCTACTCATAATATTGGTGATATAAATATGTTATAAATTACATAACCATCATGCTTATTACTCTCTTTGCAACACTCTTTGATACCATTCCAGAGAAAAAAAGGACTAAATGGTTAAATGAAAACAATATCACAACCCCTTCTCAAGACCGCTTTCATCCTTATCCTAGGAATTCAAGATTTGAACATGTGGAATATCTTAGCTTTGTTTCTTTGAAACATTGAGGAAAATGTAATATTATTTATCTTTTTTTTTTAATTTTTTTGTAAGTAAGCTTCTATATTAATATGGACAAAGATTACATATAAACATATAGGAGAGGTTCAACACTTTCAGTCCCACAAAGGCCATGACAGTCTCTGGGGCTGTATATCTCAAAAAAAAAAAAAAAAAAAAAATCTTGCCCCTGAGGGGAAACCAAGTCTTAACCATTATGAACCTTACATAATTAACCAGCTTATGTTTGACTATAATTAAATATATTTCTAAAATCCTATATAGCATAACAAGAAAAAGACCCAACAAAGAACAAACAACAATATGTCATTTATCATGTTGAACCTAAGGGCTGGTGAGGTTCACGGTGTTTCATCGAGCAATAGCCTAGGAAGACTCGTCCGTAACATAGCTTCTATTAGGAGGGACGAAGTTACCCGATTGATGATTGGTCATCAAAGTAACTACCTTAGACACATAAGCATTATGTATTTCCAAAGCTTCTTTCCTACTCTTAAACTGACATAAATATTTCTCCTTGGGGAGCATTCCCATGGCCACCATAGTTTTGGTGTGCCAGTACATCTCAAGGGTTATGTAAAACTTAAAATTTTGGGTCCGGGTGCATCCCAAATCCAGAATGAACCTTCCAACTTGAGCCTCCACCTCATAATAACTATGGAATTCTTTAATTTGGCGAACCTCTTCTTCAAGCTCAGTCATTATGGATTTATCAATGTCTGGGACATAGTCATCATATAAATTGGCCGCATCAATGGAAGGCTGAACATATTGAGGGTGGCGAGGCCTTTTTCCTCTCAGGGCCATATCGAAACCAACAACAAGGAGAGATAAATTCTCCACAGAGATAACAAAAATAAACTAGGATTTGGGATTGAAAACCAAATTCCCAAGGAAGAATAGGCCTAAGTCATTTCCCTCACTAATCCAAATCCTCACATTTATAATCGGAAAGGAACCCCAATCAACTTCCTTAATGATCTCATCATGAGCGAGGAATTGATTGTTCATTGTGGGAGATCCTCCATCATTATTCAACAAATACTACTCCATGGTTTAGGAGGATGCTATCCACCTCCATTGATGCTATCATATATGAATTTGGAGACCACGAAACCCTCAGAATAATCATGTGAGAGAAAGGTGGGAATGGGGTCATTCTCAAACTCTGTTTTTTCATGATAACCTTCTAAACCATTTGAATGTGATAAGGCTTTGACGTCAACAGGGTTTTCATCTTGAGCATCTTCGGGTCTGACAAGTGTGGGGTAAGGATGGAAATACATAGTCATTTGTTTGTGAAGGAAGGGTACCTCCTCGATCGTACTCCCTGTGTCGTATTTCTATTTGACAAACACCCCATCTGGGGAATTTATATTTCCTTTGTCTATTTTACTAAAATGTTTTTTGAATAAAAATAATGGAAATAATCAAGAAACTAAGAATTTCAATTGAGTGGAGAAAAGCTACTTTCCTCTTGTAGGAAAATGTTATTGCAAAAATATTTATATTGATAAATGATCAAACTAGAAGAAGGAAAGACAATATCAACAATATTATAATGGTGAAACAATGTTGTTCCCTTACTCATAAAACGTTATGAATTGTTTTTGATGGTGCCCTAAACAAATGATATAGTTATTATGAAATCAAAGTCAATGTAAAAAGGAAAAGTAATAGAAATCAACCCATTCAATGGGGATATAACCATTACATTTAGTGATGGCAATTTGGAGATAGTTCCTTCTTATAAGTAGCTTAGAATTGAACTTAATTATAACCATAATGAAATTCTTAGGTGGAGGGACACCTAATATGGGGTACGAAGGATAATGAGTTGGCATCCCCATGGTTTTGGCAATTTTGCAAACCTAAAAATATTTGAACTTTGTTGTAACACATCAATTTTAATTATATATTGTAATGAACTTCCCATTTCGTTACGACAACAAGCCTCACATAGCAAGTGCAATTTTTTTTTTGTGCGTGTGTATGTAGGAAGGTAATAATTACATTATACTCAACATCGCAACACGACGATGAACAAAACACATGCAACTCACGTCACGACAAACATAACGACCTAACATAAAGAACATTAAGCACCTAGAAGCAATGTACGATGTTCAACCGACGAAGAATAAGAATGACTACCCACCCGTCCTACCTTGGAATGGTTAGGACCTCCAGGACACATAAGAAATGCTCAAGCCCGGGTTCCGATCGATTTTGACCATTTAACGTCTCAAGGATAGCGATTGTTATGAGGAACAAGGAGGTGTCTACATCTCGCCCGACACAAGCAGACCAAGCCTACTAAGCTAAGGAAAATCATCCTAACAACCCAACGCACCCAAAATTAATTACACAAGTAACGAGAACCCTTACAGTGAGAAAAACTAATCACATTAAACGTTTACATAACCAAGTACAAACATTTCTTATAATAAACAACAACACCCTCAACGGGAAGCGTAAGCTAAAAATGACTTCATCAACAACCCAACCGATAATCAAGGCTAAATGGTCAATATTTATGATTTAAAATGGAATTAATTATAGATCTAATTTAGCCAATCCAAATTACAGCTAGTCAACTCTTTGCAATTCTAATTTAACCTTATAAGCGAAACAAGTCAGTGAGTCTAAATCACAACTAGTCAACAATTGGCAATTCTAAATTTACCTTAAAAGCCATCCCAATTAGCAAGTCTAAAGAACGATTTAAACATTTACTACAAATATAATATAACAAAATCTTCATTAACCATTTAACAATTATATATACATTGCTACCCATTTCCAATATAACACTATTATTCAACACTATAACAATATTAGTGTACCAAGCACTATCTAACATCAATAGCAACTTTAATGTACAACCTGTTGACTATTACACTTCTTGTCCGAAAAAAGTTAACCATGAAGATAGATAGAAGGAAATTAAGGATAAGGTCTAACTGAGAATATTGTTGTCTAAAACCAAGGTCGTTTACAGATTAAAGGTGCAACCATCTAATTAGGTGAATTCATCCAATCACCAGCAGATGTAGCCCATCATTTAAATGCAACGCTGTCACAGTTTTAAAGGAATTTCATGATCAATCAAGGTAGCAACACAAACCTCAGTTTCACAGCAAAAATCATGTGTGTGAACAACAATTTCAGTCAAACTTTATTGGGCAAAGACGTGACCATTTATTGTAACCTTAGCCATGCATTTGAATGACAATTTTGTGGGCCTTCAACTGTAAAATGCAAACAAGTTTTCAAGGGAAAAGTGCTCGATTCACAACAAGTAATTTGATGAATTGAAAAGCAAAAACGTGGGCAAATTCAACATGCAACACAGTCCATTTTTAATTTCCCAAATCATGGACTTTCACAGCAGGAAATTTGATGAATTGGAAAGAAAAAACGTGGGCGAATTCAGCATGCCACACAATTCGTTTTTAATTTCCAAAATGGTGGTCTTTCACAGTAGGAAAATGATGAATTGGAAAGCAAAAACCTGGGCAAATTCAGCATGCCACAGAGTCCATTTTTAATTTCCAAAATCGTGGTCTTTCACAACAGGAAATTCAATGATTTGAAAAGAAAAAATGTGGGCATTAACAGGAATCAAATGGAAGCAAAATTTTAAAGCAAAAAACAGTCTTCATCAAGGGAAAAATCACCCCAAAGGTAAAATGAAATGAAAACAAGAATAATTCCTCTTGTCCATTGCCATAATACAAAATAAAAATGCAGACTTGAAAGCATTTCATTTTTCCTTGCTAGAATACCCAATGTAAAATGAAGAGATTAATTCATTTCTTTTTTCATTGCCAGAATACCCAATGTAAAATGTAGAGATGAATTCATTCCATTTCTCATTGCCAGAATACCCAAAATAAAAATTCAGACCAGAAATCATTTCATTTTTCATTGCCAGAATACCCAATGTAAAATGTAGAGATGAATTCATTCCATTTCTCATTGCCAGAATACCCAAAATAAAAATGCAGGCCATAAATCATTTTGTTTTTCATTGCCAGAATACCCAATGTAAAATGCAGAGATGAATTCATTTCATTTTTCATTGCCAGAATACCCCAATACAACACAGACAACAGTAGGAGAACGCAAGGATCCAATGGGAAAGGTCATGTAATGATTGCAAGGGTTCTATCAGTCAATGCATAGAGAAAACCAACCAGGACACAAGATAATCCACACGTAGAGGTCGTTGTCGGTTAGCAGAATCAACAATCATCCAGGGACAAACATCAAGCGTAGCCAGCTAACAGGTTCATCTTTCGCTCATCATCCTCACACAGAAAAGCATGGAGTTGAGATCCATAGGTGTTTTAACGCTAAGGGGATGACCCTAGATCAGGCTCCTGGCCGACTTCTCACGCGAGGACTGGTGAGCCTGGGACGAAGGCTAAACAAACACAAAGATCATAATCAACACAACAAGGTGGTCAAGACATGCGGGGAAATGAATCCATGGGAGCCGATCTATCATTGAGCTAGGCTAAAAAAAATTCAAAAAACCATCTAGACGACCAATTCACTCACCCATGTAAAAATAAAGATTCAAGCATAAGTTCTAAAACAATTTACCATACAAACGAAGAAAGTGCACCATTGCCTATTCGGAGTGGACGTCCCGCGTGCTCCTTGCAACTCTCGCATGCCGACCGGTGAGACTACACCAGTACCTCCCAGCCAATGCTAGGGGTACTCTTCTTTCCCCTTAGCCCCCAGAGACGCAAAGGGGCCACACACTCACTATCCATAGATTTCAACTAGCTCCCAGCTCACCTCGCAAGGCTGAGCTACCACTCCTCACCGAGATGGGTATCCCAACTCCCACAAGTTAAGTCAGTCAAGTAGATATTTCTACAGCGTAACGTTACGCAAACAAAAGAGATCCAACCTCCATCTCCTCCCTTCATTATATAGAATTTAGTGGTTCCTTACTTTCCTAAAATCTTGTTTAATTAAGTTTTCTAAAATTTAATTCCTAAAAATTCCTCCCCGTACAAGTGTCACCCATCCCCATCATTCCTAAGTAAATTAATTTCTTTAATTAATTAATTATCTTTATTTTCCTCACCCACCTAGAGTTACTCCCAGAATCACTCCTAGGTGTCCCCAAATTCTCTTACAGGTTTTAATGGATTTCCTCATTATTAATTTGCTAGTTCATTTTAAATTAGAAAGCTCTTAAATGGTAGATACTTTCCTAACTTTGACTTTCCGCTTTTTCCCTTATGTTCCCTTTTTATGTTTACCTCTTTTCCTAGTTTCCTAATATTTTAGATTTTTCCCTCTTTCCCCTTTTTGTTAGAACTCAAAAAGGCAAGAGTGGAAATTAACTCCCTTTTTCCCTTTTCTCATTAAATTAATATATTTTAAATTATCATAAAATAATAAAACAATTAATTCCCTTTTTCTAATTTTAATCCAACAGTTTTTATTTTATTTTTTATTTTTTATGAAACAATTAATTTCTTACTCCCTTCGTGTTACAAGATTTAACGAAGATCATAATTATTATTTATGTTGTTATTATTATTATTTTTATTATTATTATTATTTTTATCGAGAGATAAAATTTTACCACTAGCATAGTTTAGACTTAAACCATAAATTTTCGTGATGGGCGACATTTTATTAGGGAAAAAGTTTTTTTAAAAATTCTTATCACATTGTTCATCCTAAGGCCGTCTAGGTTTATTCATTTAACAAAACAATGCGACGTGCCCTTCAGGATGCACTAAGTGCTCCAAGGGTTCCACTCGCCTCATATGTTCCCTTGTGCGACGTGCCCTTTAGGACACACTATGTGCTCCAAGGGTGTCACTCACCTCTTTCCATTTTTCTTGCGCGACATGCCCTTCAGGATGTACCACATGCTCCGAGGGTGCCACTCGCCTCTTGACTGACTTGGTAGACATAAAAAACCCCTGGAGTCAATACTCCGCCAGGTGAACTTGTGGGAGACTAAGGGCCTCTAAGAAATAAGACCCCCACCTTATTGCGCACCCTTTATAATCATCGTGAGAAACTATCACAGTCTACCCTCATGGCATCGTGGGTCCTCTCGAACCAGGTAATCATTAACCTACAGTTTGAGCCACGACAGGAGTGCTAGTAGGCTATGGTAGGGCTGCTGTCCGCACTTCTCCCTCAACATCTGTAAGGTAGCTAGACAGGTAGTGGGGGGGGACAAAGGGCCCATAGTGATAATAGTGGAGGTCATTCAATGTAAGGTGGACTAGGTCCACTATATTATTAAATAAGGCCCACTATGGTAGTTAGATATAATAAATTGGTAATTAGATATAAT
>JASDQU011401926.1:0-16946 GCA_032191745.1 Picea mariana
GCAATGTTTTTCTCCCTCTGGAGGGTCCCTTGTTATAGATGGTGTCGATCTATTTCCCCGAGTCCCGTCACCATATGCTATCTGACAGGCCTCCGTCACCTCTGGACGTCACCCTCCACCTTTCCCAGACTGGTCATGTCCCATAACTATTGTCAGTCCCTACCCCCCATTCGCTCGTGGGAAGCCCCTTATTATGAATTTTACCTCCAATCGATATCCACCACGTCACCCGTCCATATCCCTCAGTCACAGTCACCCGCCATATCACCCTCAAAGTGATCTGTTGGCCATTTATTACTGGATAACCTATCTGTTATCTAGCTGACCTATCTCCCATGCCCAACCGACCCCAGTTTAAATAAAACTACCCTCATTCTCCCTTTCTCACCATTACCACTCATCGCACCAGAGAATTTCACCACTTTATCCTCCATTACATTTTGTTGCCCTCATCCACAGTTAATCGCCCCCACTAACGGTTGTATTTTATTGCAGGTATTGTTGCAGAGATGGTGCCAAAATCCAAACAAGCAGAAGGAGAGGAGAATCCGTTTCTCCTGCCTCTTGTCGACCTGGACAGGATCCCACTGGTCGACAAAGACTGGTTAATCGCAGATACCAAATGCGATTTTGATTTCTCAGACCTCGAGTCATGGCTCAGGGAAGTTTTCCTGGACCAGAGTGATGAAATTGGACTCTGGGAGTCCAATTTACCTCTCTACCTCTTCCCTCAGATCCACCATTTTCCCGAGTTTGCTCTCAAGTGTCAAGCCCACTATATTCCTGAGTAGAGAGGCGTCATCTCCTCGTTCGGAGAGATCCTATTCCTCATCACACCCGAGTCCATAGACCAGATGATGCAAATCCCCTGAGCTGACTCTACGTCTCCCTTCAATCTGGAAATTCTCACAGAATTGTACCAGAAAATGACTTTCCCCCAAAGAGCCCAAATATTCGAGCTCTTCCTTCCCTCATCCGCTCAATTTCCCTCCACAAATCCCCCTTACCCATCCTCCATGTTCTTAACTAAGGGAAACCAGGTCATCTCCTCCCTTTGTGCTTTGTTAGGATACTATTCTGACCAGTGGGTAGATGAACCCATTCTGGGTTTTTTATCCATCTTCTCTATAGATGAAAAGCCCACCACCCAGTTTGATTTCAGCACCTTCTTGGCAGACAATATTCACGAACAGTTCGTGAATTTTGGCATGGAAGGCATATTTAGATATTCATCAGTACTAGCATACATGTTTGTCTTCTTCCAGGCGGACAAATTGGGTTTTTCCATGCAGAAGATGGATGGAGATGGTAGACCGCAGGCAGTCATAGCGTGGACCTCCTTGCTCAAGCACAACTCCACTGATTTCAGCTTCAAGGAGTTCATCGACCAATTCTACCACCCTGTGGTAAGCATGCTAGGTGGTAGGCCCGAGCCTCGGATAAACGATGAAGTTCAGAGGATCCTGCATCTCTCTAACAACACAAAGACCGAGGATTGGTACTTGTATCAAAATCATACTGAGATCAGAGTATATGGGTGCGAGTTGGCACCTTATAAGCTGCCCAAGTACCTGCCTGTTAGAATTTTCGCGCTGGAATATATAAGGCAGATTATTAATTCAGATGATATCCATTTTGTATCATTGAAGAAAAAGCAACAGCTTAGAATCAAGGGGCAGATTGGATCCTTCATCTGCAACAATCGTGGCGCTGGGGAAGAAGCAGATAGAATGTTGAAAGAAATGAAGTTCTTCATGAGCTTCCCATGGCACTATGATCCTTGTGGGATCATCTCAGATATGAGAGTGAAAAACAAGAACATCCCGTATGTTCATGTGTCCAAGCCCGAAATTGAGAAGTTCGCCAATTAGACAGCCTGAGAGCCTAACACATTGATTGAAGTAGAGGAGCAGGATCCCCCGGCCACGGTATCTCAAACAACAACGCCACAGGTACCGAAGGAAAAAAGGCCTCGACAAGATTTATCTCCGCCTTTCACAAAGGTATCTTCCGAAGAGTTCGAGCTGCACACTAAGAGGCCCAAGACAATTTCAGTTCCTGGCTCGGCTGGAGAAAAAGAAGCCCCGCCTACCACAGTGACTAAGTTTGTTATTCCACCCTTCGGTTCTAGCCTCTATAAGGACATTACCCCAGCATTACTGAAGAAAACCACAGAATCCCCTTTGAGCACTCTGCCAGGCAAGACTGGGCCCAAGCTGATCATTTTTGAAAAGTATGAGCTGATAAAGGAAAGGAACCAGACCCTGACCAACAGTACTTGCACCCAATTCTGGAAGTAGACATCAACTGTGCAACATAGGCTGCTGTCAGCATTCGACACCGAGAAGTGCAGAATGCATATGGCATTCCTCCAGGCATAGGTTCCAGACCCCAAGGTGATCACTGACTACAAGAGGGCCACCTTCGAATTCTAGACGAAGGACGTGCACCTAGCCGATTAGATGGATCTGCACAAGTAGACAAGGGAAATGGTGTTCTATACATTGGCACATGCTTCCACTTCTGCGTCCAAATTGCAGGTGTCCCTGAATAATGTTCAAACACAACTCAAGCTGGAGAAGATATCATCCTTTGCAAAGGACAATAGGATCAAGACTTTGGAGGAGATGCTCCTCAATATCGGCTATGACCCTTCAAACGTGAAAGCAGTCGAGGAAATGATAAAGAAGAAGAATGCTGACATAACATCCTTGAGGAAGAAATTGAAGCTCCCTCCCTTAGAAGACTCACAAGCGAAAGAGATAACAGAGAAAGAAGGCGAGAAGGATGAAATGATCAAGCTTCTCATGGAGAAGAATGCACAGCTCAAAGAAATGGAGGCTGAGATGGAGAAACTATTAAAGGAGAAAGAGCAACTGAAGCCAATGGAAGTCATTCCATTGAGTTCTATTCCAATTTTCGGAGTGATCACGGCAATAGTGACAACAGTCCCATCAACGACTCCATTGACATCCCAAGAGAAGACAAATGAACTGGCTGAGTCCATGGAAAAGATGAACCTGCAGGAAACAGAGATCAGCAGGCTAAAAAAGGAGATTGAGAACCTTCAGGAACTCAAATCTTCCTTCGAGACCAGCCTCTCCAAGGAAAAGCAGGTATCAGAGTAGCTCAAGCAGGAGCTACAACAGCTCCAGAAGCAAACAGTGGCCAGAAAGACTTTGGCCGAGGTGAAAGAGAGTGTATGTACAGACATCACTAAGTCCATGAATGAGATATGGCCCATGATCCAGATCATGTTTGAGCAGAATGAATTGGTCCAGAGGAGCAAACAGGCCATTGAGAAGATCAGAGTATAATTGGGAGACATGCCAACCCAGGCAAACGAGATCATCAAGTTCCTCAATTCTAAGACCAGGGAAGAGCTGGAAGAGCTGAAGATTGAAGACAGAACAGAGACCATCCTTGAGGTCAAAAGGGTTCTGACCAAGAGAGGATTAATGCTTCAGCTAGTTTGCTCACCAAGCCTACATTTGCCAAGTATATGGACATGGATGAAGTGTATTGAAGGCTTCTCAAAGTCAACATGCCTAGTCATCTTAGATGGGAGGAACTCTGTGATCTGATCGATTAGCAGATGAGATGTCCCAGTCCATTCATTTGTCTAGTTAGAAGAGGTTGTGCAGAGACCTCGCCAACGGCCTACCCAGAAATCAGCATGCAGTTACACCACATCATCGAGCAGTTCCTAGATTTTTGAGATTTGTTAAATTTTTTAGGCTAAAAATAGATTTAGCACGTCCTGGTCATTTATGACAGGAACGTTTGTAATTTGAGTTATAAATACTTCACCTTTCGAAGTATTGAGGGTTGTTCATCTTCACACCCTGACGTTATCAGACTGTAACATTTTTGAAGAGATCTTCCATTAATAAAATGAGGCACTTTTACAGGATTCTTGCGTGTATTCACTGGTGATGTTTTTTCTCTAAGTTGAATGTTATTCTCGCTTTGTTATCATATTGTTTTCTGAATCTAATCTTTAAGAGTAACGAACGTTGTAGGATTTATCTTGTATACCTTGTTTCTAACTCGAAAGATTTTAGTGTTTATCTTCTAGTGTTTTCAATAAAGAAATTCTTAATTGCTTCTTTGTTGAAATTATCTTTCTCATCTTTTCTGCTATCCATCATTTATGCTATTAAAAGATCCAGTGATTATATTATCTCTCCCTGTTAAAGTTTTCCTTTATGTTTCTGGTCCGGATTTCGTATTTTATTAAAACGTAGACCCCATAGCCCAATGGATGTGTAGACTGTCTCAACCAATTCGAAAAACACTTTAACAACAAAACCCACCTATTTCTTTACCTAGCCTAATATTTAAATTTGGAAACATAGCTAAATCATATAGAGAGATCCCTCTCTGAATTTGGAAGGGCTAGATCCCAACTTCAAAAGTGGTTGGATAAAGTTACCTTTGTAGATTTCTTCTTTCGTCAACCTCTAGGAAATTTACCAAGTGCTAACATCTACACCAAAAAGGATTTCAAGATAATCCATCAATTATTTTTTGAGGTTGGAATTATGTGAATTCCACCTCTCCCATATGGTGGGCCCAAAAATCAACAACTCCTTATTCTACAAGGACCTATAAAAATTGTTGTTCCCTACACACAAAAATATTATATGATTATTAATTTAAAAATAATAATTTAGATGATTTATATTTGTCTACATAGAGAACATGAAACAATTAAAATTTTAAAAATTACCATGGAATTTAAATTGCTTTAATGGAATCCATTCCTCTTTGACCATAAATGTTCCCTTAAGGGTCCCCATGCTGGTCACATGTCTTGCTTTATGAAATGAAACCATATAGTTGGTCAAATCATCATCCTCATCTCCGTCACCACCTCCAAATCCTACCTGTGTGGTTGCTTCCTCTATGTGCATGTTGTGGCTCCCACCTAATGGTGTGGAAGGTGGATATATGAATAGTTGCATCCTGGAAGATTTATGAGGGTTTTCATAGAGACCCTGTGGCATCTGTGCAACGCTACTACTACTGACACCATGCATGTCGGGGTCAACAAGATCCAAAAATCTCTATATAAGAAAGAAAACACTTTTTCGTTTAGATAATGTAAAAGTTAAAAATCAAGCTTTCATAATTGATCTTATGACATAAAGATAAAACCACTTGAAATTATGGTTATTACCTTATATTTCTTACGCCTTGTCATAACTTCTCTGATCCTTTCTCTGACCCGAGGAGTTTGATCTAGAATATCTAACAAGTGAGATAGTTCCTTGTTTTCTTTATTGATATTTTTTTTAATTAAAACCATAGGGTCAGGGGATTCATACAAATCCCTTTCACCGAGTGAATCATCATCAACATGATGGCCCACCAACTAAATATTCAACAAAATAAATGATAATTCAGTTATTTAAACAAATAAAATAACTGATCGCCACAGAAATAAAATGCACATTAAATGTAATTCAAAAATTGTTGTTTGTTTACCTGTTCTGAGGATGCTTTTGATTTACCACGATCAACCTGCCACATTAAAGTAAAATTAGAACCGTGATCATTATCATGAGAAATAAATTCAAATGTATGATAAATCCTCCCTCTTTATTGACATCCAAGGAGGAATGTTATTGTTGATAAAAAAAATAGGCCACACTGAGTAAACAGACCAAAGCTCTCCAAATGGATTAAAACCGTAAATAACATAATGAAAATCATAAAATATAAGAGTCATTTCTTACAGGTTGGGTAAATTAGTATACATATCGCCCCCATAATAACAATGTCTGTATCTATTCGATTCAAACTGTAATCAATCAATAACTCTTCCCCTGCAACTATTGATTTTATTGCACACACAAATACATAGTTTCCTTCACGCCCCTCAAATATGAAATTGGGTCGTTTATTTGTGGTCATGGGTTGTGTATTGTTTATAAACCCTACAATATTCACCGCTTCATTTTTCCTTCCATCAATATAGATAGTTGCTCCTTTATTTTGATCATTATCTTTTAGCTGTATGTAATTTGCAGCCAAGCCATATCTTCACATACTTTTTGTATATTGAACTATTCATATCCAATATATGTAGATATAAAAGGGTCTAATGTACTCCATAAATTCAGTTAATCCATCATAACAAACCTTTATTCCATCCATGGAAGATATCACCAAACCATTTAATAATGATGGAACAATCTGGTATATCCTTTCGTTTACAAAAAAATCAGTGTTTATTTCTGGAAGATCCTTGGGTACCCATAGTTTCAATATATGTTTGTACCTCAAGGGAACCTCAATGTCGTCTATTCTCTCATGATCATAAGAACATGATCCCCCTTTCAAAATAAAAAATTCCATGTGCCTATGGAATTTTCTTCCGATCTTCTCACCTTTAGTTGATCTCCGCCTGTTAGACCTACTAGATGTCTCACTTTCCTCTATTCTACCTGAACTTCCCTCACTCAATGAAGATAGATCTGACAAATACCTGTTTTCTTATACATCCTATAACACCATCAATGACAGAAAGTGACTTTCAGATACAGTTTATGCATGATAATATTGCCCTAGAATGTTGAAACTTGTGGCATAAGCTTGATATCTTTTCTCTTGAATTTCCTAGTGGATTATGGTTGTTAATAAGTGAAATATCATCTATTGTTTTTATTGTTTTATTATATTTCCTATCATCCCTAGGGATGTAAATTCTTAGGGAATATATCTGGGAAACTCTAGGAAAGAGGTAAAATTTCTGAAGTTCAAGACACCAAGTTTCTAATTTAGAATTTCAGTAGAATTTTTAATTGAACTTTTTACACAAAACATTGTTTTCTAGAGTCAATTAAACAAACAAAAAAAATCTACTAGAAACCAACAAGATAATGGTGGTGTTGGATTGATTCCAATGTGGCATCATTAGGTATAATGTCGGGTGGTATAGAAATGTGTCTACACAACTAACTTTTGGAGGTGAATTTTGATTTCTTGGGATTAGTTAAATTATTCCATTGGTTCTTGGCATTTATTTGTTGAGAAAACTAGTGCATTTCTTGTATATATTGTTGAACCCTAGTAAGAAGTCCAATGGTCACAATTTCAATGTCTAGAAGCAATGTATGATTACCATATCCCAATGCAATGGATTGTTAGGATTGGTCACAAGAAACAATAGGAGAAACTATGATGATGATAATGGGAAATAAGTATTTCACTCGAAGAATAGATAGGTTATGATGTTAATAAAGTTATACATAACAAATGATAAGTTGCTAGAAGTCCAATATTTGGTAGTGATTACCTTGAAGAGTTTATCTCCTTTTGAAAATTTTGTTGAAACTTTAAATGTTACCAAGGAGATTACTAACATTACATTTAAGTTTTTTTTGGGTGGATGGACAGGGGATGAAACCCTAGCGCTCTGAAACAACCTCTCGGCACACCTCATTGCATGAACGAATGAGCCGCCGTGCAATAAAACACCTGCTACGATCTGGCACAGACTATCCCTGGGTCTGATCCATCAGAATGAATCTGGAAGAGTGGAGGAAACCCCCCTCGTACAACAATGTTACGACTAACGATAGATCGGGAACAAGAGAAAAATGCCCATCATTAGAGCCCCCACTGCAGTTGCGCGATCAACTCCTTTCCAAAGAATAAGGACTCAGGAAGGAAATGGATGTGGAAGCCAGCATGTCCCATCCAAAATCACCTCGCGGGTGGGAGCCTGCAAAATGCATCCCACAAACAGACAAACCATCGAGATATTTCATCAGTTCAACGAGAGTGGGTGAACACATGCAGTTCATGAGAGAGAATGCCCTCATCAGTAATTTTCTGGGACTGTGGCCGTTTGAAAGTGACCTAAACCAATTGATAAAACATTGGTGGAACCCTAAAGAAGACTACGGGGTTTAACTCAGCTCTAAGGGTTTCTTCACAATCATTTTGTACAACCCATAAGATAGGGACCGAATCTTTGAGAGCAGGCCATAATTCTACAACTTGACAGGGTTATTCTTACGCTTCTGGATGGAGTGATTCAGCCCAGACAAGAAGGACTTTACAATGGCTCCAATATAGATCCGATTATACTCCTTGCCGCAAGAGTTCTAGCTGGAGGAAATTCTTATGGGAATAGGGAACACAATGGGTCACTACGTCAAAACATCAGAAGCAACAAAGCAAACGAAATACACTTCGTATGCCCGAATCCATGTATAAATGAATATCTCTAAGGCTCTACCGGGATCAGTAACTCTGGAATATCAGGATGAGGACTGGCAACAAATGCTGGACTACGAACATATCCCTTTTTGCTACAGGAAATGCCATGAACATGGCCACCTCTTCAGAGACTTCCCTCTGAATACCCAAGCTACCAAAGCCAGTGATATCACACAGAAATATGGATTCACCAATGTCACAGGAAAGAAAAAAAACCCTCCAAGAAAGCAGAATCTAGACCCCAATCCCAAGATCTCGACCAAAAACTCCTATGAGATTCTGAATCAGCTATCGGAAGAAGAAGAAATCCAAGATCTGCACAAAGAGCAGCAACAGGGTAAAGGAAAGAACCAAACCCCTTCCTCCTCTGGCCCAAATCGTGAAATCAACCCAAAAGAGAGGGGAGGCATAGATGGAGACACCTTAATGCAGCTGGATGATCGATATCTCATAGGCATTGACCTAGAAAAACTTGAGGAAGCTCTTAATCAAAAGGATTTGCATGCCCTTTTTGAAGATCAACTCTAAAAGGTACATAAGGTTTTTCTTGACTCCACAAAATCCATAGCACACCTAGGTATAGTCATAGATCCAAGCTCAGACTCAAAGAGGATACCGAGAGAGAACAAAATAAGAGGACAGAAATCCACACATCAACTCATCAAGGAGGAGGGCAATCTTATGCTCAACTCAGGGCAGATTCAAAATCTCTTGGAGGGATGCCTCCACCCAACACCCCACTCATTATGATGAAGATCATCACCTAGAACATTAGAGGACTCAATGGTTGATCCAAACAAAATATCCTCCGAGACTGCATCAAAGTAGAAAATCCAGATATCCTAATGCTACAAGAAACAAAATGTGCTGGGGTAGAAGCTGAAACCATCTTCCAATGCATTTGGAGGGGATGTGATTTTGTTCTTACAGATTCCATAAGGGATTTAGGGGGTCTTGCCATACTATGGAACCCATGCAACATCACTCTAAGCAGACATTTTTCCATAATAGGCACAATAACGGCCCACTTCGAGGTCACAGGTTCGACCCAGGAGGGGGCTATCACAAACGTCTATGGACCCCAAATCCAGTAGGAAAAAGACAAAGTATTGAAGCGGCTAACCCACATCAAAACACTGCTGACCACACCCAACTGGATCTTAGGTTGTGACTTCAATATGATCTTGTCACTGGAAGAAAAAACAGGAGGGAGCAAAAGGCTTGAGCAGGACAATGGTAAGTTCAAAACCCTCATTGATCAACTAAAGCTAGTAGACATTGAAAATAGCAATGGCACCTTCACCTGGTCCAACCGTAGGTTAGGACACCAACATGTTGTCTTCCATCTGGACTGAATCCTTATGGCTGAGGAACTAATTGAAGTAGCCCCAAGTATGGAAAGTCTTATTCTCCCAAAAGCTGGGTCAGACCATTGGCTAGTTGCCTTCTGTCTAGAAATAGGGGCAACACCCAAATAAAAACCCTTTTAGTTTGAGAAATTCTATCTCTCACACCCTGACTTTCATCATCTTGTAAAATCATGGTGGGCTCAGGCAGAAATAGATCATGGTACAGGCATGTACAAAATCCAACAACGCCTCAAAAACTTCAAGCAATTGCTGAAGCACTGGAACAAGCATACCTTTGGAAATACATTCCAAAGCATGCAGGACATAGAGAATAAACTGGAAGAGATACAAAAAAATTTCATTTCAAGAACCCAAACTACTGATCTAATGAAAGAGTAGGATAAGCTTCAAGTTCATCTAGAGGAAAGGAGAAAGCAGGAGGAAATTTTGTGGAGACAAAAATCCAGGGTACAATGGATCAAAGAGGGGGAAAATAACACAAAGTTCTTCCATAGAGCTATGGTGCATCGCCAACACATTAACATAATTACTCATTTGGAGGATGGCCAAGGTAATCCAATAAGAGAACATACCCAAATAGAAGCAGAGCTTAACAACTACTACCAATACCTACTAACGGAAACCAGAGAGGATAGAACTACAAAAATCAGACGAGTAACCAATCACATACCGTCTTTGGAAACTCCTGAAGAGAATGCATCCCTGATGCAACCTATCACCCAAGAAGAAGTGGACCAAGAAGTAAAAGATATTCCCTCAGGGAAGGCCCCAAGCCTGGATGGATTTACCACTGACTTCTTCCATCATTGTTGGGACCTAATTAGGGAAGAGGTTTGGAATGTAGTAGAGGAATCTAGAACTTCAGGCCAAGTCCTCCCTGCCCTCAATGCTACCTTTCTCACCCTAATTCCAAAAGAGGAGAGGGTCAGAAATCCCAAATAGTTCAGGCCAATCGCTCTCTACAATTTTATATACAAAATCATAACAAGGGTGGTTGCAAACCGCCTCAAGCCAATTCTTCCCTTTGTCATATCCAAGGAACAAGTAGGGTACGTAGAAGGTAGAAAAATTATGGATAGCGTCATACTAGCTCATGAGGTCATCCACTCTCTCAAGTCGACAAAAAATCCAGGTATGTTCATCAAACTAGATCTTTCAAAATATTTTGACAGAGTCAGTTGGCAGTATCTCCGCTCCATTCTAGAATCCTTTGGCTTCGATCAACAATGGGTAAATTGGATCTTAAACCTTACCTCCTCAGCCTTCTTATTCATACTAGTCAATGGGGTCCCATCCCAACCATTCTCACCATCTAGAGGTATCATACAAGGTGACCCCCTATTGCCTTTTCTGTTTGTGCTCATGGCGGAAGGCCTGGGACATTATATCAAGTCAGCGGTCCTGGAAGGATCTCTCAAAGGCTTGCCTCTACACAATATCCAACCGACACCCTCACATAGTCAATTTGTTGATGACACCCTCCTCATGAACACCCCAAACGCAAGAGAGGAAAAAAATCTTAACTTCATCCTCTCTGATTTTACAGAGGCATCATGCATGACTCTCAACCTAGACAAATCCAAACTCTACTTATTCAACACTCTGGCAGCGATACAAACTCATATCTCCAAACTCCTTGGAATACCCAAGATCTCCCTTCCATCCAACTATGTAGGCATTCCTCTAACTGGCGCAGCATCAAGATCCATTTCCTGGGACAACCTTTTTCTTTCCATCTCCAACAGGCTGAACAACTAGACCTTCAAACCCCTCAACATTGCAGCCAGGCTGGTCCTGCTCAAATCTGTCCTACAAACCCTACCTACCTATATTTTCATAGCCTTAGTAGCCGCCAAGAAATTCATTAGAGAAATACAGAACCTCCAACGAAACTTCCTTTGGCATGAACACCAACCAAACAAGAAGTGGGCGCTGGTAGGATGGGACAAGATCTATACACCAAAAAGTGTGGGAGGGATGGGACTCTGTGATCCAGGGAAACTCAACCAAGTAATGGGAGCCAAAATGTGGTGGAGGTGGTTAAAGACGCCAACATCTTTGTGGGCACAAATCTAGAAGAAGAAGTACGCTCCTCTCACACAATAAAACCAACTCATCAGACACAATGTCCACATACAGGGATCTAGCATTTGGAACACATCCTGGAAAAATAAATACCTGGTGCAAAAACATGCCTTTTGGGAGGTACGAAATGGAGAAAGCGCTATGTTCTGGCAGGACTCGTGGCAGCAACTCAAACCTTTAAGTGACTTGGAAGAACTTAACCCCCTCAGACAAGCTCTAAACCAGGACACATTTCTAAGGGTGAAAGATTTTTGGAAACTTGCTGATCAGAGACTGCAATGGTGTCACTGGAAAACCTCTAATCAGGAGTTAATGGTCCCAGAGGAATTAGACTTGCAGGCTTAGAAACACTGTGCAAGTCAACGGAAAATCCCCAATCGAGAACGCCCAAATATTCTAAGATGGGGACACTCCACCACTGGAAACTTCTTTGTCAAAGAAGCCTACTTCCTACAGGGAAATTACCAGCACCATGATAATGAGAACATATGGAACAAGGTTTGGAATCCTATACTCTGGCCCAAGGTGTCCACCTTTTTTTGGCTTATTGCGCACAACCGGGTCCTAACCTGGAACAACCTTAGGAAAAGGGGCTTCATCGGACCCTCAATATGCATCTTATGCCATCAACATGAGGAAACCAAGGAACATTTATTCAATAGGTGTCCCTTCATTCAGTGGATTTGGGATCAAGGAGTTCAAACAATGCGCTGATCCAATCGAGATAGGAGCAGCATCAGTGATACACTTGAAAACTGGGACTCGATCACCTACAACAATCCTCTGTTGGCATACATTTGGAAACTCCTCCTAGGATTCATTCTTTGCAAAATTTGGAAAGAAAGAATTAAAATAATCTTTCACTCCAAAGAGTCGACAACATGCCTAACTTGGGAGAAAATTGTTATGCTCATCAAGGAAACAATTAGAAGCAAACCTTGGAAACCAGAGGACTTAAATTGCAACCCAGAGGAGAAATTCATACTCCAAAGATGGCAGCCTAACCTGAGTAATCAAATGGTGATAAATGCACCTAAGCATCAGCATAGTAGCCCAACCACCCGGTCCCCTCCTCCAATAGATTTCATAAAGATCAAATTCGATGGGGCCTCTAAAGGGAACCTGGGACCACCTGGGACCTATGGGATATGGGGCCACACTCAGAAACTCCAATGGAGAGATCCTATGTCTGGCAGCAGGATACTTGGGGGAAACCACAAACAATGTGGCAGAGCTAATGAGCCTCTTGCAAGGTCTCCAAGCAGCAATTGCTAAACATTGTCACAAGCACATCCCGGAGGGGGACTCAAAAATTGTCATCCAGTTAATCACCAAGATCCTCCACGGGGAAAAACTGCTGAAAATATCACCTAGTTGGTGACTCTTAGGGTTGCTAGCCCTCCTTAGAACTAACCTCAGCATTATACCCTCTCATGTGAAAAGAGACACAAATAGGGTAGCGGACTGCCTGGAAAATGAAGGGGTAGCAAAGGAGATAGAACACATCTACTAGGAAGCACACATCTCTGAAAACTCGGATATCTCAGATCTGTGTCATGCTCTTGCCAACAAGGATCTCCAATCCCTGAATGGGGTGCCACATAGAATAGGTAGGACACATGAGGACAAGCTGGGTAGGTTCATAAATACTGGCCACCTGCTCCCATCTCCTCATCATTAATATGGGAGTGAGCCCGAGCAACCAAAACTAGAGGACGAGGCCTCTCACGCGAGTGAAGAGGACGGAGGACCAGTGTACTAAGGGCATAGCTTTAATGGCCAAGGATGTCACAGTCACCTTCATCCTTATTAGCCACTCTGATGGTTATGCAATGCATTTGGGAGCTGAGCGGCCAAAGGCTGAACCTTTGGAGTGTTGGTGCAGAGACACTTACCCATTTGGAATTTTGGTTATAGCTCTGTTCCTCTACATGCTGAGAGCAAGAGGACAGCCTCACAGAGGAACTATGTGGTATGCATTTGACTCCCGCAGAAATAGGTAGAAGAAGTTTGAAAGAGAACTGGATATGGTGCGCACTCGGAGAACCAAGAATCCTTCGGAGCCTCCCACGGCTTATGTGAAGGAGATTGTTTCGGATGAACTGATCCAGGTTCCTCCAGCACATATCCTCTTCACTATTCCAGATAATTGGGATCCCCCCACCTGTTTCGTGGATGAAGCCAAGCCTCAGGATCCAGGAACGATGCACAGTCACAAGGAAGGTGATCCAACATGGGAACACACAACTTACTACGTCGAGGAAGAATTCTCGGGCAACAAAGAAGAAAAGGAAAATTAAGTAAGGGATGAATTTTCAGAGGAAGTGGCTCAGCAGGACAAGCAACAAGGAAAACAATGCGGCAGAGAAAATGAAGAAACATAGGGTAGTGGTGTACATAAGCCAATTCCCCTCTCCTCCGCTCGGGGAGAATGGTAGGACCAACCTCCACTCCTACACCCGGAGCACGTGGAACTGATCTATGAAACACGCAACATGGTGGACGAACAAATCTATAGTGCCCTCCAAGTCAGCCAATGCCTTGACATGATGTATGTTGCATACTCCAACACACCTCCAAGCCGATAATTCCCTACGTGTGCACAACCCTTCACGCTTCCAGCCAGATGGGGAAAGAATGACGAAGTCGATTAGGACACTGGGTAACTGGTTCTCTGAATGTTCATAGTTAGAAATTTTCTTTTGTTTCAAACTAGAGCTCTAGCTTAGTTAGACTATCATTATGTTGTCAGTAGTAAGCTATGGAACAATTTGAAACTAATGGAGGCCATATGTCCTAGTTTCCTTCGGGCAGGACAGATGGCAGCCTGGTTCTTTATGTGTGAAAACAAGTGGCACGAGACAACTAGTTGTCCTGGTTTCCTTTTTAGGTGGGACAACTGGCACTCCAAAAGACTCTGTAAGCCTGCACTTTTAATATAACATGATCCTCCCCCTTTTTACTTAAAAAAAAAAGCATTACATTTAAGTTGTGTAGAAAATTATTAAAAAAGGAAAGATTCAATAAATAGTTTATAAGCAATATCAAAGCATCCATAATTTCCTTTATAGTAAAGAGTAAGGATAAAGGAAAGCAGAAACTAAAGGGAAACAAAATCATCGATGTTAAACCTAAGGGTTCAAGGAAATCTACTAAGAACTTGAAGTGTTTTTACAATGGGATAAAATCATATACTTCACACCACTAACTTGGTACCATGCCAATAACTCCCTTCGTAGGTCCTTTGATCTCAAAAATAGAGATAATTGGTCACTTCTCGATGAAATGTTGGGACCTATGGATGCCATTATCACCATATTGATATTTGTAGTTTATTTCTAGTGTAGTTAGCTAGTGACACCATGTAAGGCTCTATGAGGGGAGGCTCATATTGGACAACATTTTTTCTAATGCTTATTTTCTCTTCAACAAGTTCAACGATTGCATTCTCATTTTGATCCCATTTATAGGGAGATTCATCATTTCGCACAATTAGATATTCGTCGAGGAGGAATATATTCTGGAAAGAGAAGTTGGGAGAAGTTTTGAACCTCTTGAGTCTTCTAAACCCTCTTGAAAAGGAGAATGATCATATATAGAAGGAGATTCAATCTTTGCAGCTACATCTTCTTCCTCTTCCTCATATTTTAGTTACTGTTCCTTTCATATCAATGATAGTTACAAGCGTTGATGTCATAGGTGTGAAGCAATGTGGGAAGATTCGTTCTACAACTTATATAGAAGATGCATCTCCTTTTGGTACTCATATCTTCTTATAAAATCCCCTTCTATTATGGCTCATATTAGCTAGTCTCTTATATTCTTCTCTTGCTCAATGAAATTTTGTTGCAACTATTTCAACTCTTTAGCCATACTTACCCAATATTGAAACAATGATAACTTCTTCCTCATAAAGTATATAATATATCATTTCAAAGATCATAATAGGTATTTTGCAATGGAAAATTAACCAGAGAAGTAATCTGCTGAAAGCACAAAAATATAGCTGCGGTCGTCACAACAATACCTAAAAATGAAATATTTTGAATCTTCGATATCTTTGTCATTAGACCTCTGATTTTGATGATTTTTTCTAAACCATGTATTCTTTTGAGTTGAAATGCACCTATAGATCCTAAAAATAAGGATTGGGGAATTTTCACACCCAAGGGTTGGAATGCACCTATAAATCCTAAAATACGTATGAAGACATCTCCATGTACTTGGTACTCAAATTAAGAAACAAAATTTGACAATATTGATAGTAGGGTGAATGAATTACAAGTGAGGAGGGGGGTCCCTTTCTAATACGAGTCTCATACTAACGACTCTCCTCTACCTTATTGGTGAGTCATTAATGCATATAAATAACATCACTCAACTCACTTAGTGATGACTCATGAGCAACTGACCACTCTTAACTTAGTGATGGGGCATTGATGAGATTGCAAACAAAATATTTCATGTACAAAATATGTTGTGCATAGATACACAACAAAAGTTGTTTATATAGTGAATAAGGGAATATTTAGGACAACAACGAGAATTCATATTGGTTGGGGAGTAGAAAAATAAATGCAAAGAGAGATGAAGTCCAACTAAAAGAGGTGCAATCACAATAGACAGGTTGAACTCTTCACATGTAAAAATCAATGGAAGCTAGTAGGAAACGATGAAACAATAATGCTCTATGTAATTTTTAGAAGGTTAGAAAAAATGTTAGTCATTAAGAAAACACAAATGTTTTCTCATTAATACTAGAACTCTTTGAAAGAAAAGATCAGTCAAAAGGCTGAATTACTCTAAAATTACAGTTAAAATGCTCTATTCTTTAATCAATATTTCTGAATAGTCTATGAAATTGGATATTCATAAGAATTGGTCTATCAAGTTGTAACACTAATTAGTACAATTGTTTAGAACTCAAGACTTGAACACAAAATACACCAAAATAGATCCAAGAATAATATATGAAAACAATCACCACACAAGATATATGGAACAATATAGAAAACCATCACTTTATTATATCAAAACCCTTGGGGTAGGGGAACACCATACAATGGATCCTATTATGGAAGATATCCTCTCCCATTCACTTGCCTCTTCGAGGGGGAAACCTCCTAATGAGGCTCAACTTCAAATACAATACTTCTCTTCATGTCTCATTACATTTCTTGAACCCATTTATATAGTGCTACCATCACCTAAGAATATTCTAGAGGAAGAATCTTCTAGAAGTAGAACCTTCTAAGAAGT